>JANHZT010006371.1:4591-18173 GCA_032468215.1 Stegonotus admiraltiensis
AAGGGCGGTATAAAAAACTAACTAACTAACTAACTAACTAACTAACTAACTAAATAAATAAATAAATAAATAAATATCTAAAGATTTAATTTCCCTTCTATCCCAATGGTCCCTATATTTGTATGTTTGTTGCATACACAGAAACAGAAACACACCACCCACACCAGGAGAGCAGTGGTGGGTTTCAACTGGTTTGGGCGAGCCAGTAGTGGCGATGGTGAGCTGAGAGTGAACCGGTTCTCTAGTTTGGTTCTCCCACCCGCCCCTGCATTATACATACCTTATATTTGGTCATTTTTAGCCCAGCTGAAAGGCGCAGCAGAGCGGATTGCCGCGCCTCAGCTGTTCCGAAATATACTGCACTTGCATGGAGTGCAAGATTGGCGTGTATGCAAGCGAAGCACTGCATGAAGTGAACTGGTGGTAACACCGGTTGAAGCCCACCACTGCAGTAGTGGGTTTCACTTACCTTCGCTACCGGTTCAGAACTGTGAGTGTGTGCTTGCTTCGCTCGTGTGCGGCGCTTCTGTGCATGTGCAAAGCGTCCATGATGATGTCCAGGCAGGTGGGTGGAACTTCCCACCGCCGCCGCTACCAGTTCGTCCAAAACAGGGCAATGATAGAAACCCACCACTGACCCACACCCACATGTATACTGAAATAGTATTTCACTCTTGAGACAGTTCATGTCAAATTTAGATAGATGCTCCATAAATCATAATTTCTCTGATCCAGTCCAGATGGTTATCAAAGAATTATTTTAATGTGCTGCCATGTCTTGTCTTCATTATATTTTTTTGCTAAGAGAGCCAAGGGTCAGAATTTTAGTTTCTCAAGGACAATTAGAAATTGACTAATGTTCTTGTCTTTTTCATATATAAAACAGTGGATATAATATGAAATAAATTGCTTAATGGTTGCTCTCATTCTGTTTGTTTATTATGCTAAGTATTAAGCCTTTCTAGTTCATTGGTTTACTACACAGAAAAGTGCAATCCATATGCAGTTAAATAAGGCTTCAGTGAATTGGTTACTCCTCTGTCAATATTTCTGGAGATGACTCTTAAATTACATCTATGGGGTTATTATATTTGTAATAATCACTTAGTTATTTCTCCTTCCTTAAAATAAAATAATTGTGCTTCTAATCTAGCTTTGATTCATCTTTCTCCTGGTGCTTTTGCTGAAGTATGCTATGTCTTCTGAAGCATCTTTCTAAGTACCAAGCTGAGGAAAAGTATGCTTTTTCTATTGAGGAAAATCTCTTCCAGATTTCATGTTTTTTTTCTGTACCTTAGCCTCTCACTCCTGTGACTTCTCTTCATAAATTCTCCATTGTAAGAGTTATGTTGCCAGCACAGCAGGATTTGATGGTGTTGTCTAAAAGGAATACTATAATTTGATACCAGTTCTGAATCTATTTAATTTCTCTTTGCCTGGATGGCTGGCACTTAAATAATTTAGGCCGTGAATGCTATGGTTTGGTTCTAAATTGCATAGTTTATAACAAAGAAATCAGATTTTTCTTGAGGCCTATTATATAAAAGAATAAGTCCTTGGAAAACAAAGAAACATTCCTGTACCTAAGGAATAATAGACACAAGTCACTTACACCCACCTGAAACTGCTCAAATGCTTATTCTAAATGTATGACTGTGGCTCCTTTCCAGAAGTGAAGAACAGCCAAATGGTACTTAAGTAATGACTGAGGAGAAAAATGTTATGAAAACCTTAAAAAATAACAAGGTTGCAAATGTAGTCAGTGTAACTGAAGAAATGTCAAAATGCTTATAGAGTGCCTGTGCAAGTTGTTTAACATTTCTATCAAGCCTGTATCTGTACCTGATTATTGAAAGAACATAGTTATTTTTCCCTTATACAAAGGGAAGGGGGGAAATCCTTTGAAAAAAAAACCCCTACAGGATATTGGGGAGATTTGGGTGGAATACTGCTTGAAAGCACAAAAGACATTCCAGTGAGCAATATCTGGAAACTGTAGTGCAACTTCATTCTGGCCGAAGAATAGATAAATTTTTTCCTCTTCAGGAAGCATGGAGAAATTAATAATTATCAGAAAGAAAATGTATTGTATTGATTTAGTGAAAGTATATAATAAAGTTTAATACAGGCTTGAATTATGGAATGTTTTAAATAAACATAAAATTAAAAGTACATTCAACAGTACAAACCTGAATGGTCAGTATGAAATAGGTACCCTGAAATAGCTTGGTCATATGGAGAGAATGAATGCGGATCAATTTACGGAATTAGCATCTGGAGGAAGATTGAATGGGTCAACAAGAGGGGAAGACCCAGAAAGGTATGGTTAGAAAGTTGATTCAAAAAAACCAGAGGCAAGAACAAAAAGCAGTGTTTGAATCAGTATATGGATGTAATAGAAACAGAGATGGTTTGCAAGGATGCGATGATGAGAAAGATACACTTTACTGCTTCTTACTGTTTTTTTGCATTTTACACAAGGTTGCTTACCCCAAAAGCGAATGGGTGATGGGTAGCCATGTATGTCACTTGTTATGCTCCATGCTAGATGTAACTAGTACAGAAATCAGCATGGTCTTCTGTACAATAATTACTTTTATTATTGTTTTCCTGTTTTCTCTCAATATCACACTTTACTTAACAATCTTCTTAGGATTCAGTAACTATATCAGATCCACTTAAACTCACTTGCTTCTATCATCCAGCTTTAACTAAGTGAGTGGATATTAAGCTTGTTAAGAAAGGAAAGATATAACAATTGGAAAAATAGTTGACAACTTATCTATTTATTCATCTAGTTTGATTTAGTAGTTAAAATGCCTGGGCAAGAAAGTGGGAGACTGAGTTCTAGTCCTACCTTAGTTACAAATCTAGCTGGGTGATCTTGAGCCAGTCACTCTATTTCTCTCAGCCCTACAAAGTAAGCAATGGCAAATCTTGCCAAGAGAATTGCAGGGACTTTCTGGACAGCCACCAGGAATAAAGAATGATTTTAAAATGGGCACACAACCATCCCCATCCATATCAACAAAAAAAAAACACAAACAATTACATAAATACCGTGCCTTTGAGAGAGATGTGCATTTCATTTTTGACTTTGCAGAAATTTATGTCCTTGACTGAAAATTATCAAGATTCCAAGTATGATAAGCTACTTGACTTGAACAGGATGGCCTTCAGATTATCACACCTCAGTGACAGTACCATATTTTTATCTTGGTCTGTTCTTTTATCTGTTTCTTGAATTTTCTTTTGAATTCTTTTGTTGGTGTTTCTGATATTATTTTATCACTGTAAGGTAGCAATGTGTGCTGTTATTGATGGATTTTTCCCCTGTCACTTATCATTCCATCATTCCACAGTCTCCCTGGTCCTCTTTATTCTTTTTAAGTCAATGACATATTGGAAATAAATTGTGAAAAAGGACTCAGGATAGTAAAAAAAAACACTGAACAGAACAAGTGATATAGGGAGAAACCAGCAAAGACAAAGTTTAAAATGAATCTTGTCAGGCTGACGGCTGGTGAGAAAAAAATATCAGAACAAATTGGCCTGCTACATGGAAGAGGGAGTTGGGAAGTAGTTCAAAATGCGGCCGACTGCTATATTTTAAATTGTCCCCCTCTTTTCCCCCATCGCTTGACCAAGTGCACAGAATATGCAGTCCTCCCTACACATACATATTGTCAAATATGCAGAGATGCAACATAAGTCCTTGGGGTCCTTGGTGCTCTCTGAGCTTACTTATTTTCTTGCAGACATTTAATGTTTAAGCCTAACCCTCATTTCAACCCTGAGCTACAAATGTTCTCCTTTATTGATGCAACACAAAGGAAGAGAGGCAATATGAATATACACCAAGGCAACACATATATGTCCACCTTTGATTAGACCTGCATGCACAAGCATACATACATGCACATGCCTACACACACACAGCAATATATATGTACCTGCCTTAATTTTTCACAGTCACACAGTTATACACAGCTGCAATATGTATGTAGCACTACTCCTGATTTGAAAGTGTACACTGATGCACACATAGAGATGTAACATGTTTTTTTTCATTTCTGGAGATTCTGAGTCATCCAGGTCATGGTTGTCACAAAAATGCTTTTTCAAGAGGCAACTGGACTTTCTGGGTTTTTTCATTACAAGAGAAATGGAGAAAATAGAAATGCCTCTTTCTGCCATTCCTGGACAGAATGGGACAACTTGCTGCAGCCAACTCACCCTGGCCAACTCGCCATGGCTGATTTGCTGGAGGACAACTCACCATGGTCAACACACTATGAGACAACTTACTGTGGGACAATTCAATGCTGGATAACTCAAGAGAGGGACAAGTGACGCCACACTCTGGCTCACGCCAGCCCCGAAAACTTCTAAGTTGTTAAGGTTCAAATCCAAAGCAAGACAAGGCCCACTGCAATTCACTTGTCTCTCTCTTGAGTTATCCTGCACTGAATTGTCCTGTGGTGAGTTGTCCCATGGTGAGTTGCCATGGATAATTGGTCAGGGCTAGTTGGTCAGCGTGAGATGATTGGGGCAAGGTGACCGCAGTGAGGCGACTGCATCGAGTTGTCCTAGATCTTTCCTGGGACAGGAATTGGAAAAGAAAGGCATGCTTACAAACGGCTGTGTTGGAAAGGAATTATCTAAAGCAGGGGTGTCAAACTTGTGTCGTCACAGCAGCGTCACATGACGTATCGGGATTGTTTCCCCCTTCACTAAACTGGGCAGGGGCAGGGCCAGCAAGTGATGTAACCGGCCCGTGGGCAACGACTTTGACACCCCTGATCTAAAAGGATTCTACACTCTGTATTTGTTTGTTCATCAGCATGAAATCTCTCAAAAACCCAACAAAGAAAGACCAGTTTGGTGGATGAGAAAAAGCTGGCAAAAAGAAAGAACAATGGTCTTGGCCTACAGATAAAAACATTCTAGAATAAATTTCTTCAATGTATCCTTAGGGGAGAGGAACTGGACAGTGGAAGTGGCTCCTTCAACAAAACATGCAGAATAAATTTTCAGCACAGCACAGCATCAATCTCATTAAAGTGCTTTGCTTAAGCATTTTCCTCTTGTAGATGCACAGCAGAATAGAAGATATAAATGGAGGTGTAGAAATATTGACTGATTGCTCTTGAAATACATAAAATTGCCTCAGGCTAGGTGTCAACATTGTTAACCAGCTGCTGGTTGGTTGGTTTTTTAAGAAATACAAATTGATTTTAAAATGCTTTTCAGTAAGGCTGTCAATGTCAAACTGATTCAGCACCTCCACAGCCCACTTAAATTGAATGATATATTAAAAATAAAGAGAAACAGATTTTATAAAGTCTTTAAATTGGAGAGACATATTAAGAAATATTTAATTATTCACATGCAGGTTTTCTAAAGTTTAAAAAACTGTTTAGTTTTTTTCAAACTTAAGTGTAGCTGTTTAAGCTTTACTAAAATTTACTAAAGTTTTAAGAGCTGCTTAGCTCTTTCCTCTAATATTTTCCATTTTTTCCAAAGGTTATTATTATTCCAAAATATCAGTGAACTGAATTTAGAGTTCATAATGCCTAATATTATAAATTATTTGCAATTCATGTTATTGTGAACTAGATTTACAAATTTACTTTCCGATGCATTTATATTTAAATCTTGTATATGTTCACGGATGTACTCTAGGCACACTCTGCATACCGATACAAACCATGGACATGTGTGTATTTTTAAAACCAAAAAGCAGATTGGAGGAAACTGAAGTTAAAGTTGGTGTAGTGATAGACTCTGTGACTGTCATCCTCTGTCTGAATCAGAGTCTCTACCATTGCAATTGATATAGGCAGACAAGGAGAGAGTCTACTCACCTTCGTAAGAATAATAGATACATAAGAGACAGACCCAGATCAGCAAATCAGGTTGGTTAAAATATCTCTCTCAAATCACTTTAATTTCCGATGACTTTATAAACAAGACTCACAGTTGTCATAACAGCACTATGGAAATGGTTCGTTATTATCAATTTCTCGATTTCTTTTGGTTTTGTTTATAGCCTTAACTATTCATTGGTGGACTCCAATCTAAACAGTAATCACACCCAAATCCACTTAGTTGCTACATTTTCCAATGTGATAATTGTGGGCAAGGAATTCAGGGTCCTGATTCATATGTAGCCATACTTAATCTGGTTATTTTTGAATGATTGGCATGATGTAATTGCCAATTGGGTAGATTTTATTTTGTCTAGTTGTTTTCCTGTAAGTGAACCTCCTCAACTTTTTATCCCCAGGGTTTGGACATAATATGCCTTAAATAAACATGTTTGGATAATCGGTCATTTAGACTGTTTTAAACCTTGTAGAAGGAAAAGCTATGGATCATTTGCTTTCTTTGCATAATTTTTTTTTTAAAGTCTGGTCTTAAATGCTGGAGAGCTGCCACCAGTCATAGTAGTATTGAACTCCATTTTTAGCATGACATAATTATTGCTCAGAGACTGTACTATGTTAATAGCAGTGATTTAACAATTACCAGGGTTGAATAATTGACAGCTGGAGACTTATAGGCCAAATCACAGGAATTATTGTCTCTGTTGTCCAGAGTTTTAAGTTGGTTCTGCATGGGGTTATCCTCTACTATAATTCATGATTTCAGGCTTCTGAAGTACACACTTTGGAAGAGAAGAGGAAAGAATCTGCAATTTTATTTTTTAATTTTGTTTGTCAAGAACATATTAGGTAATATATATATATATATATGTTTAAGCATGAATTGAATACAGGAAATGGATATGAATAAATGGGGACAGTAGGACAGGGACGGTAGGCACACTGGTGTGCTTGTGCACACCCCTTACAGACCTCTTAGGAATGGGGTGAGGTCAACAGTAGAGACTATTAGGTTAAAATTTTGGGGGTTTTGGGATTAAACAACAGAGTTAGGTAGTGTATTCCAGGCATTGACCACTCTGTTGTACGCTAAATTTTACGGTGGAAAACTGAGTTATTAATTATTGAGAATTTTGCACCAGCATCAATTCTGGAGGTGATGAATAAGGTGAAGATGCTTATATTGGTCTATAGAAAGCACAAATTTATAATATGTAGCCTCTGATAAATATAATGATATAGCCTCTTATTTCATCAACATTAATTTATATTTAGCATTTTACTTAAAGTTAATAATACAGCCATTAATGCCACATTTTTCTGCATTAAAATGGAGGAATACAATGTTTATAGTCTTTGGAATTGTAAAATCTTAATAACTAAAGATAATTATGATTAGCAAACCCAGAGATACTGTGTCTATTACTGAACACGGTTGCTCTTTGATATAACTACTACAAAAAAGAATTGCTACACCTTATAAGTTACCATCTATACTTGCATGCCTGTATGTGCAATCCTAAAAGACTATGAAAAAGTATAGTCTTGCCCTAATTAATATCCCTGATAATCAACAACAGTGAGAAATCAAAAGTGCTTCCAGATAAGACTCTTGCTATCTAACATCACCTACAGCGCTTTCCATTTATAACCCTAAAATAGGCTATCTTTTTTCTTTTCAAAAGCAGTATTTTTAAGGAAAAAAGGGAGACTATTGCACAACATAAACAATGTTATGGCTCTTTACCTCCACCCTTTGGCCTCTTATGAAATTCCATAACACTCTTAACAACTATATTGATATTTTATCCATGGAACATTTTACAGTCAGAAATTCAAAAGAGATTTCTGGGTCTTGTGAAATAGTCTATGAAAGAATCTTTAGGACAGTCCAGGAACAAGAGATACAGTATATTGTCAGGCCTAGAAGCCATCTTTTTCATTGGATCTTCAGGCCTGCCACATTTACTACTGTGGGAAACTGGGAGGGGGTTTGTATGGAGCACGGTGATATACGGTAGTCATAATAACATTCCTTTCTCAGGAAGTCAAGGACATTTGCCCTGCATCTGGATGGCTGGAACTGGGAGGCATCTCCAGTTGGGATGGTGTTTGGATTGGACCATGTGATGGACATGGGTATTGGGCAGGGACTTGAACTTTCCTTTGGGTGGGGAAAACCTGGAAGCTTTCAGATTTGGTTTTTCCCAGATGTGCCAATATGACATCTCTAATAAAATGGAACTTGACTAAACTCAAGCCTCAGAGTCTTTTTTCGTTGGGGGTGTTACTTGGAACCCTGACATATATGCTACTATTTGTTTGTTTATTTGTTATTGAATATATTTATTTATAGCTTCCTGTGCCAAAGTATATAAAAGTAAAAAGTAAAAGTAAAACAAAACTAGATTAAACATAAAGACATAAAGCAATATTCAATCAAAATAAAGCTTTTAACTAAAGCTTGGAGGGGAAGTAATCTTTAATAATCATGCTTATGAATTGTAAGTAAGACAAAAAGTTGAACATAGGAGCTTTAATTAAGCACATAAAACATACCACAATAAATCAATTCTAAATCTCAATAATCCAGGGTACCATCACCAATGCAAAAAGATCCATCCACAGTCAGCTGCTGAAGGACACTGTACTTTTGAACTGAGGCTAAATCCAGAATGTTAGTTAGAATCAGATCACAGGTAGAGACCAATTCAACCGAAACACAGATAATTCATTTTATATAACTGAAAAGCTCATTATCATTGCACTGTGAGCCAAAGGCATTAGGCTGTCAAGCTCTGTTTACATTGTAGAATGTCTCTAGAATATAGGCCAAATTATAGTTGAAGTAAAGCAAGCAATTGCTTCCTAAATTAAATTTAGCCCTTTCTGTGAGATAGCTGCCATTCCCAATAATAATACATAGCATCCTTGCTGTTGTTACTCTGCCCATCATTTTATGTTTAGCAGAGCATTTCATGATGTGCCAACTGCTACACCATGCCTGTTAATCTGTAAAATCAAATTATTTTCCATCTCATGCTCTAAGGTTCCTATTATCTTTCATAAATAGCTTTCCAATCTTTTTTTTATACTACTCTTCTGAATCTGCAAACCAATTTGCTTGTCCTCTCATTCTATTGATAAAATTATGCCGTCCTTTAAGCAAGGGAGAAGGACAAGGATGAAAGGTCACCACCATTATGCCGTTAGAAAGACAAGCTAGAAGTTCTTCTAATAAAATAAGAATTACTCCTGAAAATGGTGCATTACAAGCCATTTCATAGGAAAAAATAAATGAGATTGTGTTGTTATCAAGTGGCTGTCACATACAAGTGGTGTAGCAATGTTTTATTCCTTTGAATCTGTTACAGTCGTTGTTACTAATAGAAGCAAGTACAAAAGTGCCAATGTAAATATGTGGGCCACCTGTTGTGGACCTGGTCTTTTACACCTCCCATCTGCATTACATGGCTTCACCAGGACTTCTGCTTTCTGTGACTTTATTTTTTTTCTTTTAAATCCCACATTTAATTACATAAATAACTATGGGGTGTTGGCAGTTCCCGACATTATCTTCCTTTTCAAAAACGTATCTGGATTCCATTGAACTTCATTATTATTCTTAGAAAATAAAAGCGACGTGTGGATGTTAACCCCATTGTGTAGACTAGGGGTCTCCAACCTTGGCAACCTGTTTATAGACCAAAACAGGAAACCAACTCCACACAATTCCTAAAATGTATATCAGAACTTGCAGATATCTGGACAACTGTAGTAGGTAGTCTGATATCACATGTTACATCCAGAACACATATTTTGCATGTAAGAAATCCAAGGTTTAAAATCTGCCATCTCCAATATTAACAGGGTCAGGTAATACATGATACAAAATATTCCTTGGGTTTGCACATCACACCAGACCATAATAGAGATTCTTTGGTTTAGCCTTACTGCAGTGTATGAATCCAAGCCATTCTGGTTTGTACTCATTCAGCCACAATTGTGATTTTTTTAAAAAAGCATTCTTACTATAATCTGTGAACAGATTCTGTACTTGCAGACTTAATGAAAGGAAAACTAAGCAATTAGCAATTTATTAAAATTGGACCTATCCCCAAATTCAGGCAGGATAAATGAATAATGAATAATGTGGTTGCAGTTCTTGTTCTTGGAGACATCTTAAGATGTTCATTGTCTGCATCGTCTCCTTTATCTCATTTATAGAACATCTAGGGGAATATCTAAAAAAAGTTTATTCTTTGCAGATTTAGATGTTTTATAGCTTCCCGCTAGCCAACTGATAAATAATTTCTAGTTTCACTGACTTATCTCTGAATTATTCTTCTATTGCTAAGAAAATCAGTATGTTAATAAATCATGCACAAAGATGAAATTCCTACTTGACTATGGGACTCTGATTTTGGGCTTGTTGTTCTTTAACACTACCCAGTTCAAACTACTCTGCTGTAATAGATATAAAGTAAATAAAGTATTTATGTTATTTAAAGTAAATAAAAACACAATAAAACAAATTCTCAGAGAAAGTACAATGATTAAATGCAGCAATATATTTTAAAAGTGTTTTTTATTTGTTTTTACAGGTATATGTTTAGTGACCACAATTGACACTAACAACTCAGTCATTAAGCAAAGTGGTTGCTACCTGAAATCACAACTGTGCTTATCATCTTATTTCAGCTTTCCTTCATTTTACAGACTTGGAAAATTTGTAAATGCAAGCATTGGTTGCAAAGTTACTTTCTTATCACTGTTGTAACGATGAATGGTCACTAAATGAGAACTCCCTGTAATGTTCTATGCCATTTGTAACTTAGTTTAAGAAGATTTCACATTACTCTGGACTACAAGGAGTCTCAGTCTGTCAGTGAATAGCTGCAAACCAGGGGCGGGTTCCAAATCCCGTTTGCTCGTGCGCTTTTGCGTGCGCATGTACTTGCGGGTGGGTGGGCGGAGCCTCCCGCCACTACTGGTTCACCCGATCCTGTGCGAACCGGTAGCAACCCACCACTGCTGCAAACCCTTGTGTTTTTGCTACCATTAATGTCGCAAAGTAATTTCTGAACATTAGACTCCACAGGAAACTTATTTATTTAATTACATTTATATTCTACCCATCTCATTGTCAAGCAACAGTTACACTTATTCTTACCTGTGTTGAGAGAGATGCATTGTCACCAGCTCCCAGGTAAATCAAGGAGCGAAATACATAATATCCTGGATAAAATTATTTCAGAGGATCCAGTTAATTATCTGTATCACTTCAATATTTTATTTTCTATCTCTGTTAATCAAAAGTCCTTAAGGGCTCTGCAATAACCCAGCATTTATAATTCCCAAATATTTCTTCCCCTCATTATAACACATTAGAATCAACCTGGATCCATCAAATAGACTGTCCCCATTGACAAAAGAAAGCATCTCAGCATTAAATTTCAGTAGGAATTTTCACTATGCAAAAAGAGGCCCACATTGTAAACCCCTCTCCAGCCTCAAGGAGAATGTCAGTTCCAGGATTATGAGACCTTCCTTTGCAAATAGATGTGGGGCAGTGTCATGGTTGCCACAGCAACTATGAAATCCTCCAGCAAGAGAATTAACATTATTTCCCTTTTCTGGCATCAAGAAGATCATATTGCTTGCTACAAGTAACTGGGAATTACTTGAGCAATATCAGAAGATTATTCTGGGACAGCAAGAGAAAGAATATCTCTGTCCTTTGAGGGAATATCTTTCATCTGTATTTTCTGCATGGAAAATAATGAGCAAAAGGGCCAACTTCAGTTGTGCAATCACAACTTTGAATTATAGAATTAATGGCTGGAAGATACTGTGGGGATCATCTAGGCAACTCCCTGCTCCTTCTGTATGTATGTGTGTATGCATGTGCATATATGTCCTAATGATGAAATATGCAGATACTGCCCAGAACTGGAGTTTAGTTTAGTTTATTGTCATTGCACCTCGTACAATGAAATTAAGTGCCATCTTCAGTGTACATTATAATTATAAAAATAAAACACAAACACACATTCTTCACATTCTATGCAATTGAATTGAAAATCCAATATTGCATTAATATTGCACTCTACAGTAGAATTCAATATAGTTACTGCCCTGGGATAGAAGCTGTATTCAGCCTATTTGTCCTTGTTTTTATTATCATGTACTGTCTACCAGATGGTAATAGTTCAAAAAAAAGGGTGCCCAGGATGAGATGGATCTTTAAAAATGTTTTGAACTTTCTTAAGGCAGCGAGAGCTATAAAGCTCTTCCAAAGAGGGGAGAGGGCAACCAATGATCCTCTGGCAATGATGTTAAACCTCTGGAGTGCTGTCCTATCTGCCATTGTACAATTGACAAACCATACACAGGTGCAGTAAGTTAAAATACTCTCTATGGTGCAGCGGTAGAAGGTTACCAGGAGTTTTTCATTCAGTTGTTGTTTCCTGAGAAGTCTCCACTGGATATCACAATGCTAATGTAATGCATTCTCTACAGCAATATACCCGAATGCTATATTTCATAGAAAATTCATATAAAACAATATTCTGAAGAAGTAAATATCTTAGGCTTGTTCTTGAAATTGCTTTAATGATCACCAAAAATTAAGGCTTCCATTCACTACAATTCCAGTGTTTTTCTGGATGAGGTGAGCTAACCCTTTCCTATAAAGTAGCATTGTCCAACCCTTGGCCCATGACCCACGTGCAGCCCTGGACAACTATGAATGTGGCCCATTAGATTTTAAACTTTTAAAGAAAGTTTGTTATTTATATGCATTAACTATAGTGTATATTTTATATGCGGCCTGGGACAATTCTTCTTCACTCAATGTGGCCTAGGCAAGCCAAAGAGCTGAACACCCATGCTCTAAAAACTTTCATGGCACCTATATTATTGAGTGCCAGTTTGCTATAATCAATACATGCCTGGCAGGTATTTCTACTGTTTTGGTTCCCCTTGGCACATCTATTGCTCTTGACAAACTAATTTTCTTCCTGATGGACACAATTTTAGAATGTCCAAGTTCATAAAACTTTGCTTATGATTTATCTTTTTTAGTAAGGCAAATTATCAGATAAATTGAAGGCAATATTTTGTGCTAATATGAAGATTTCCACAAGCATATAATGCATCTGTAAGTTTGCAAACTATCTGTTTTTCCCAGATCTTGGCTTCTTTAAAATAGAAGGGGGGAAAAGAAACACTGCTATATTTCTATAAACAGATTGAATAGCTATCAACTACACCATAGCTTTTTGAGTTGCCAACCTTGGCTTGGGAAACAATACATTTTAAAAGGGAAAGAAAGAAAAACAGTGTGCAGATGCCAAACATTCTTCTGTTGTCTTCGTTTTACAAGCCTTTTTGTAATACCATGATCCCAGAATGTTCTTATTAAGAAAAGAAGTGTAATTCTTTTTTTAAAAAATGGAACATGAAAGCCTTGATATATCAGGCCTATCTATTCCAGCTTCCTGTTTTCTACAGCAACCTATCAAAAGTTTCTGAGATGCCTTCAGGCAGGATATTTCCAGTATTAAGCTGAAAACAAAACTTTTTACAAATTAAGCAAAACTATTACAGGTTGTTTTTATTTCTTTCCAAATGTTATTATAAGGTAGATGAAATTCTGGAATTGGTTAATATTAAAGTTCTCCAACTCTGGC
>JANHZT010006371.1:31169-41290 GCA_032468215.1 Stegonotus admiraltiensis
TGAAGGCTATTGCTTAACGCATTGTAAGCCGCCCTGAGTCTCCGGAGAAGGGTGGCATATAAATCAAATTTAAAAAATAAAAATAAATAAATAAACTGGAAGCAAAAATTATTGAACTGAAACTACACTTTGATGTCAGATTGGATCATGATTGGCGGCTAAATAAAAACTGTCTGTAATTTTATTATTTCGGAAAATAATCAGAAAAAGTTCAAATTCTGAAAGAAATGTAGAAGCAAATGACATTTTCAACTAAATAGTTTTTATTTTATGTTTTGTCCCAGTCTGCTTAATGAAGCACATTGGGAATTTAAAAGAGTACTACATTATTTGCAAAAATTATATTGTGATTTCCCCCCCACACACACTTTTTTTTTTTATGGAAGATAGTTCATCCATATGATTATTACAGCCCAAAAGTCTATGGAAAAATTCAAAAATACAAGGCTAAGTAATTTACCCCTGTTCCATGGATCACAAGAACCATCCAGAAGACTGATCATAGCCCAGGTTTACCAAAAGTGTCTTTTAGTTAATGTTCCCTTCATTTCCATCCTGCTAGTGACATATTTCATTCATGGTACACCAATTCTACCAACAAATGAAAATCATTGTATACCAAACAATAGTCATTATGCTGTATATGAGGAGGGAAGGGCTGAACTTTTGAGGATAGATGAAACAAACAGCCCAAATTTAAGATCAGCTGTGTAGATCTTGCTGATAATATCTCTGTCTAAAATGAAAGCGAAAGACTTTTGGTATTACCAATTTATCAACCAGACTTGGATAAACAGCACTAAGTCATTAAACAGCAGCAATTCTTGGTTTTCTTTTCTGGCCCAGGTTTATCATTTCATTTGCTCTGCTTCCTCTTAGGGACAATTGGTGCATTCTTGGACCTGCCTGTATTTGCAGTAGCTCAGAACCTGCATTGTTGAATTAAAAGTAATCCATCAGCAGTGTTCTGTATTGCCTAATTTATGCTCAACTACTTCTTTGGAAGCTGTTCTCCTTGCCAATTAAATTTGGTTTACGAGTTTACTTCCTTGTATACTTCCTTTTAATTGGTTTTTAATGGGTTGTCAAAGTTTTTTAACAAATTGGAACCAAATTTATATAATGTATTTTAAATTGTTTTTAATGTTTGTATCTATGTTTTTTATTCTTGGCTGTGCACCGCCCTGAGTCCTTCGGGAGAAGGGCAGTATATAAATTTGATAATAAATAAATAAATAAAAGACAAAACAATGTCGCTTAAATTCATCTCAATCAGTACGAATTATTTAAGACAAAATAAAATTAGGAGGAGCACTTGCCCACTCCAAAATGTTCTGTGCCCCCTCTATGACCTTTAAATTTCTGCTGTCAGAACAATATGCTTTTTACAACCTATTGCCTTTATAACATTTATAGTTCTAAAACTTTGAATGACTGCTGTGTTTAACCCTGCTTGAGGTTACTTTCCTGATTTGTTTCATTAGCCTGTTAGAATTTCATTTTCAGATTTTAAAGGGTTGGCTTCCACTTTCCCACAATCAGAACAAGAAAAGAAAATCTAGTTAAGGTAAGAGAGCAGAGATTTTGAAAAAGCCTTTCAAGATTGATCAACTGAAATATACTTAAGATGCCACTATGCCCCTGTTGTGTTTGTATTAAAGAACACTCAATATTGAAACTCCCTTTCTCCTGTATGTGTTTCACAAAACACATTCAATATTGCGTTACTACATATGTCTTAATATAGCCTATGTATATCACAAAAGTCTAAATGCTATAAAACCTATGATACAACATATACCATACTTTATAGGCATCCATGATTGTTTAAAAAATAGGTATAGCACTCCCAATCTTATTCACTAACCGCTTAACACTCTGATTATCAGTTTTGGACAGCTGTTTTTTTTACTCTCTCTTATACGGCTACACCCTTTCTATCTTTCTTGCAGTGAACAGATTGATTTACCCCAATTCTGAATTATTATCAGAAATCCCAAGATTCATTATTTTCCAAAGCACACTCTGCATGACAAATAGAAGATTGATGGATTGGAAACAATTGGAAGTATTGAATGAAAAGTACTGCAAATTGAGCATTAACATTATGAAATAATATTTTAATCTTTCATTTTTGTTTTATTAGGAATATACAATTGACAGATCAATATGGATTTCTCTTTTTGCAAGACGTATGTTTTTTGCAGGATCCAATCTGGGTCAGTCCCCGGGGCCAGAGGTTTTGTCTTCTACGCTTTCAGTCTCATACTGGAGCCCAGAGAACTTCTCTCTAACAGAGTGTGTGCTGTTCTGTGTGTGGTATTTATATGGTCCCTATTGTATGTGGCTTTTTAGATGCTGATTAGTGTGTGTGGTTTTTTTGCATAACATTTGGCTACATGATTGTATGCCTGCATGAGAAAGAAACACAAAATGTTTCTTTGCTTCCATTGAGCATATGGTTCACCAGATGTTTGATTAGTCTGGCAATCATGCTTATGAAAACAGATTGCCCTGTGACACATAATTTTGATAGTCTGATTTAGACTTTTAGTTCAGTCTTGGGAAGGATAGATTCTATTAGTCACCTAGCAGAGTGTTTCCAAATTTGATTTTCAGCATTTGCAAGATGTGTCCTTAATAGTAACTGATTCTAAATAATGAAACATAACGCCAATGCATTCTTCAGCTCTGCCATTAACCAATAGTTAAAATGCTATAGGAAACCCTGCAATCATATTATTTCCTATGTCACAATCAGGATGACTTTTTAAATTGCTTTGGTGAATAACACAAAGATCTACTTTTTAACAAATTGTAAAAGAATTCCCATCAATTGGAAACATTTGAGATTTAATGAACTACTATTTGATGTTAGTGACAAGGGCTGTCTTTATCAACAGCAATGCATGCATCTTGTCATATCTTCTATTGGTATCAGCTGGAATGAAAGTTACACTAACTGAGGTTACAACTATTCCAAAGAAAGCTAAATGTGTTCCTGGAAGCCTTGTTTTTCTATTCTTGATTTTCTAAGATTCTTGTATTGAATTCAAATTTTCATACTTAGAATAAGCATTTTCTTATCACTATTCAGAAAAGTCAATTTCTTTATTATAGGTTTCATATCTAATACTTGACCAAGTAGTAGAAATTAATAGTGTGAACTAATAAAGAAAGAAAATTCAGGAAACAAATTAGGAAACAAATACAACAGCATTATAAAAAGCAAAAGAAAAACTCTACTTCTCTTATTGTCTATCTGCATACAATTACTATATACACATTCATTAGCGACATGGCCAATGGTCACAGCAACTTAGGAAGATAAATTTGCTATATGTAGGACAAGCCAAACATTCAAAGTCTACATGCAATTGTATTAAATGAAAATAATATTTAAAAAATAATAATGAATTAGATAAAGAGAGCTAGAGAGAGAATGATTAACATTAAGACCACAAACAATGTTTAGAATGATGATTATTCATGATGTGATTTGCAAAAACTCCCAATACAGTTATTACATCAAGTAACAATGCAGAATCCCATGTTTAATTCGAATGGCAGTTCCTATGGGCACCAGAACTAGTTAGCGAAAAGAACATTTTTTCTTTGTCATACAAATAGAATGAAAAATAACTGAATTCTTGGCCTTTCCCATACTTCAAGATAATGGATATGTTATTTTTGAGTGGTGAAACAAAACTACTCTGAACATGCAGAATGCACTTTAGTATGATATTGTGCAGATGTGAGAGATTTTAAAAAATTAGATGTCTTTTATGCAACTGGCCTTTTTTTAAAAAAAAACAAATGTTTACAATATGTGCTTTTACCATTGGAACAGATGTGTCAGGATATATAAGTCCGTTTTCTTAATGAATTAGAAGTAACATTAAAATCTTCAATTATAGAACTAATTTGCCAGAAAGGAAGAAACATGTGATCCCCTTGCCTATGGAAACCTTTTGTAACAAATTGCTTAATTTGTGTAATAAGCTATTCACTTTAATAGCATGAGAGCTTGGGAACTTCTGCCAAGTGGTTTTGTGAGGCAGCTTGACCATGTATTCCCTCAAGCGGATACAATTATCCATCAGTCACAAAGCTGTACAGAAGAGTTATACCTAACAACCATCTAAGGTTTCAGCTTCTGATGCTAAAGAATATGCTTATTTCCACATATTTTTTTCCTTTTGTAACATGCAGATTTTAATTTTTTGACAGCTTACAGTAGGAGGCTCAGTACTTCTAGAGTATCAGTTAATTATTGAATGTTAACGTTAAATAGCAGTGCAATCTAGATGCTGTTAGTTTTAGCACTGCGTATATGGGCTTCATCCTTGCAATCTGATCCTTGAGTTCTCAGCCAAGAGGTCCATGCAGAAGGCTTATAAAAGTCATGATGGCATGATGGAAGGCCAACCCCTTTTTGTTTCATCACAATTAAAAAATGGGTGGGGCTTCAGTCATGCACTGGCAACAGTCATCTTGACTTTTGTTTTACTTCATCTCTTCTTGGATATCCTTAACACCTAGTATACAGCTTCATCCAGCCCTTTCAGCTGGAAAAATGTGACTGGCCAAGCTAAAGTATTACAAAAGAATGCCAAATATCTCATTTTGAATGGAAAATTGTATAAACATGTATCATATTGCTGCAATAGCTTTTTCTAACTCAAACAAAACAAAATCTGAACATTATAAACATAATAAACACAACATAAACTCGCCTATCATGTTGCCATTACATGACGTATCATGACATTTTTTCCCTTAATGGAGCTGGGTGGCCATGGCTTGTGTGTGAAGCATCCAGCTGACGGGTCGCCAGTTTGACACCCCTGAAGCAGGGGTGAAATGCTCTCGGTTCAGACCAGATCACCCGATCCGGTAGCGATGGCGACAGGTGGTTCGGAGAACCGGTAGCAAAAATCCCTGCGTGCCCCCCCCCATGCCCAGCTGAGTCACACGATCATCAGAGGCTGTTTTTTTTACTTTTAATGGTAGGCATTAAATCATATTGTCAACTGCTATCATGATTCTCACATAAAGTAATGTACAACTGAGCTGTGTTTATACAAAAAAATACTGTCAGCTACTATTGAGTATAATATGGGTTCAATTCAGTGCAAGCTCCACCCTCAACAGTGCATGCCAATTATTCCTGCAGCACTGGATTTGATGTGCTGAGCATATGTGGAAGAGAAATGTTCCTCTAAATGTTCTTAAATACAAAATGATGTATTCTGGGCTACAAACTCTGGATGGCCACTGGATGGCAGCAAATTATTCATTTTTCTTTATTTCTTTGCTGCCATCTAGTGGTCATTTATAGATCCAGCTTGGTACAGTAGTTAAGATACCAGAATCAGGAGACCAGGCCAGGAGTTCTAGTCCTATTTTAAGCACAAAGCATTCTGGTTCACTTTGGGCCATCTTTTCTCAGCCTTAGGAAGAAAGCAATGGCCAATCTCTTCCAAAAACTTGCTGAGTAAACTACAGGGACTTGTCCAGTGGTGGGATTCAAGTAATTTAACAACCGGTTCTCTGCCCTAATGATTTCTTCCAACAACCAGTTTTCCAAACTGCTCAGAAAGTTAACAACCGGTTCTCCCGAAGTGGTGCGAACTGGCTGAATCCCACCACTGGACTTGTCCAGGCAATCTCTAGGAATCAATGTGGCTCAAAAGCACCCAAAAAATTGTTTAGATTTTTGCAACCCAAATCTTATCTACTTATTGCACATTTTATCATGATGCAGAACTTAGCTAAGTGAGATTTCCTAAACAGCACTAAGCAAGTGTACATTCAGCCAAACATACATAAAACAAAATACAAACATAATATTCAAAGATGTGCAGAGACATCGAATATGTGGAATATAATGTCAGGTTTTTCATCCATGCACTTACTCCAGCTTCATCATACATTTAAACTGGGTGTGTTTAGGCTGAACCTCTACAGAATATAAATGTATTATGCAAAAATAACAATTTATTGTAAGAGAACGAGCAAATTACTAAAGATTCTGTCCATTTTACCTACTAAATAGTATACTATTTCAAAATACCATATTTGAGATTGAAAAAGTAGACAAATCAAATCCCATAAACATGGCATTTTTTCCTGATTGTGTTAAACACGAGACAAATCATGACCTCTTGAGCAGTGGTGAAATTCAAATATGTTTACTACCGGTTCTGTGGCTGTGGCTTGGTGGGTGTGATGTAGCTTGGTGGGATATTACACAAGGATATTACAAAATCTCCATTCCCTCCCCACTCCTCAGGGAAGGATATTACAAAATCTCCATTCTCTCCCCACTCCTGGGGAAAGGATATTGCAAAATCTCCATTCCCACCCCACTCTGGGACCAGCCAGAGGTGGTATTTTCCAGTTCTCCAAACTACTCAAACTTTCCACTACTGGTTCTCCAGAACCTGTCAGAACCTGCTGGATTTCACCCCTGCTCTTGAGTCATATTTCCTTACCATATTCCTCAATGCCTTCAACAATGGTAGAGCTTCTAATGTGCTTGAAAAATATCTTTAAAAGCCAGGAAGTTATTCAGAGATGAATCTACCTTAAAAGTACTGTAGCTCATGTTGAGCAGCACAGCACAAATATCTGTTTATTACATGTAAAGTAGCATCTTCATGGTTTACCCCAAGGCAACATGACTTTGCAGTTGCTAAATAGTCTACACATTCTGGACCTCACAAGGATCTCCCAGCAACAAGAAGAAACATGAGTACTGAAAATAAAAACATCATTGTATTCTGTTACAACATACAAAGTAATTAAATAAACCTGTTGACTACAGGATTTATGATAATATTTATGCTATAAGATGTTTTATAAAATTTGCTAAATTTCAACACCGTGGGGAAACATAGGTTCCAAATTTTGGACAAACTCTGTAACCCCATTTGATGTTTCTTTGTTCAAAGTTTTGTCCTATGGTGAACCATGAGACACAGTTCATGCTGGGTGGCGCATAAACAAAGCTGCCACATTTTCCTACTAGCATTTAAGGAAACATCTCATAATAAACCCTCCCATTTCCTTCTCCTTTTTAAATGAAGCCATTTATAGCTGGCATAAATAATAATAGCCCTACCCCATTGGCTCCTGTCATCTCCCTTACATCAGTTCATGTAACATAAGGCAGGAAGTTGTGGGAAACCACACATTAGTTTGGAATTTTTGGAGTTTCCCTTTCTGTGTCTATGTCACCCTTAATTCCAAGTTGCAGGAGGATAAAGGAAGATAACTTCAGTTTGTTGTAAAGATGATGGAGATTTCACATGTAAAGACTACGTTAGCCTAACATGTACTAAATGCTACCTTATGCCATCCATGAGAGGTGCAGTTATTAATTTATTGGGTTTCTATTGCAATTCGGGAACAAGCTGTAATAAAAAGATAATTATAATGTTCCAGTGACAAAGAGACACAAAATCAACCACAGCAACAGGGCACATCAACAAACATCTCCCAGGATGAGCTCATTTAAAATCTTGTCTCAACACCAAAGGAACAGCAAGATCATAAAAGCTTTCCTGAAAAATAACTGGATCAGGTCATGTTCCAAAGGCAGGGATCCCAACAGAAAAAGTTGTTTCTAAATAAATATTTAATTTTATGTTTACATTTATGGTATGCAGAAAACTTTTAAAAACCAATCATATCAACACTAAATATATTATATATAATATATATTATATTAAATAATATAATTATGATATTATGGTTCATCACACAATCAGCCAGATGTTCAGAGTGGATTTGGCATTTTGTCCCCCTGTCAAGTCCTTCCCAAGGATATGGGATAGGCAGATGTGGATATTTGAGAGTGTTAAAGATATCATCGCAGAATGTAAGCTCTTCCAAGTAAAGCTGCCTTTTGCAATTGATTGATGGTGATTATTATTATGTACTTGAACATTATGTGACAGAGCGATGTGTACATGCCAGTATCTTTAACTCAGTCCCAAAATATTGGAATATCTGTGTCACAGAGCTATTATGCATTAAATGCATTATTTTATTGCTTATAAATTTATATGGCCATTCATCTAGCAGAGGAACTCTGAGTGGCAGTAATAGCCACTGTGTGTCCACAGAGGAGAGCAACATCAAATCCTGACTTTTGTGAACAATGTGTTAGTGTCATGCATTTATTCTAATTAAGTGACACAAGCAGGAAAACAGCTGGAAGCATCTACTGAGCATGTGGTACTCCTTTAATGGTGTTCCAATCTTGCCAGTCACTTTCTTGGCAGAGAAGGAGTGACAAAGGCAGCTTTCCAAATCTCCCATTAAAAGGTTTGTGTATAGCACTAGCTGGCAGACTGGAAGGAGATTGTACACCCGGGGCCAATCTGTAAGTACTGTGTAGGCCCTAGACAAATACAAAGAGATTGGAAGAACTTTGAAGAGGAAAGCAATATTTTTGTTTTTATCTTGCAATGTAAAAAGGTGAATGCACATGAGTAACATGTGAACTGAATTTGGAAAAAAACCAAGATCAGAACTTTTTTTTTTTAAATTCCTATATAAGAAACCCACTCAGACAGCTTTTAAAGTTGTGTGGCATAAAAAAAATGTTTCAATATAATTATTTATAATTAATCTCAGACATGCAGTAAGAATTTGTTAATTGGGCTTGCTTTGCCTATACGATGCATTTGTAACCTTTAAGGATTTTTGTTTATATAAAAAAGTATGCAGAATAGAATTTTATATGGCAAAATCAGAGCTGTAGAGTAGGCAAACACTAAGTAAGCACCAGCTATTGGGAACCAAATTTTGGAATACCCAAAATTAGGTAAAGAATTCAAAAAATTTTTAAAAAATAGAGGCAAAGAGCTTGGAAAGTCTTGTTGGCAGAAATAGAATAATGTTGGACTTTCCCTAATAATTCAGAGTATATCTATAGTTATGGCAGATAATTGCTTTAGTCAGGCAAGATTCTGTTGTAGATGAACAACCACAAAGAAGCTACTCATGTGTCCTTGCTTCTTTGGCCCTGACAGTATCCAAGAACCTATTATGTTCAATAACAGTTTTAGTAAAGGCAACAAAAGGTATATAGATTAAAATATAGTTCTTCAGGTAAATTAATCCTGAATCCTAATCCTATGCTGTAATAATAGAGATTTTCAGACTGTGACTTTGGACTTCTCGGGGGGGGCGGGCGGTGTCACACATCTTTTTCTATCAGACTTGCATGGATAAAGTGGAAACATTGTCAACAATAACTTCTGGGCTTTGTTCACAGTAGTACAGTATTTGTGGATCATGGTATAAAGGATCTTATAGGCTAACACCAGTACTTTCATTTGAGAAATGAGCACCAATTTGGTCTAGTGGTTAAGGCACTAGGCTAGAAAGCGGAAGAATCTAAGTTCGGGGTCAGCAACCTTAAACACTCAAAGAGCCACAAAGGTCCTAACCAGAAGCCCTCCGTTTAATTCTGGAGCTGACCGGAAGTCCAGTTCCCCCACCATAGAGACTCTTCCTAGTGTAGCATCCTTTTTCCTCTGCTGACTGGAAGTCCACTTCCCCCACCATAGAGTCTCCTCCTAACACGGCGTCCTTTTTCCTCTACCTGTCCTAACCGAAAGTCCTATCAATTGCGGAGCCAACCAACAACAGGGAGCCGGAGCAGACTGGTGAAATAGCCACATGCGGCTCCAGAGCAGCAGGTTGCTGACCCCTGCTCTAAGTACTAATTCTGCCTTAAGCTATGAAACCACCGGAGTGACTCTGAGGCAATCACTCCCTCTCAGCCCATCTGTTGTGGGGAAAATAGGAGGAGGAAAGTGTGTTATGTTTGCCACCCTGAGTTATATGTAAAATAATGCAGGCAGGATACAGGTAAATAAATAAACAAACAAACAAAATAAATACATAAATAAATAAATTGGAAAAAAATTGTAGGCATATTCACTAGACTTCCAGGTACAGACATGCTGGTGCCCATATGTCAGACAATCTATAAGATATTAGATATTTTCACTTCTTACTACTGTTTATATATATATATATATATATATATATATGTATGTATGTATGTATGTATATGTATATGTATATGTATATGTATATGT
>JANHZT010006374.1:8564-25622 GCA_032468215.1 Stegonotus admiraltiensis
GGCTATTGCTTAACGCATTGTAAGCCGCCCTGAGTCTCTGGAGAAGGGCGGCATATAAATAAAATCAAAAAAAAAAAAGAACCAGCTCACTCTCCCTCTGAATGGCTCCTCCTTATTCCCTGAGCTTTGCTGGGAAGAGAATCCCTGGGATGAGCTTCCGGACACCCGTTTGAAGCTTCAAAGGACAATTTGTGGCAATGTTCATACAAAATTTGTTCATATGTTCACGTTCTGACTTACCTGGGGATTCTCCAGTATGCGCTTGACCCCATCAACCAGGTGTGACAGGAACTTGGCTCTCTCGGCATTATTAAATAGGGACCGCCGGACGGAAGCAATTTGCACTAGACACGACAAGACCTAAGCCAGGGGTGTAAAATAAAAACATGGATTGTTTGAACAAGTTGGCTCCTAAGCAAAAACTGTGCACAAAGGCACCTGAAGGCCCTGAACAGACAAGCATCAATGGTCCTCTTCTGGTGGGAGGGGGGGTGGGAGGGGAAGGCAGAAAGAGCAAAGTATTTTTCCCTGACTTTGGATGTAGCTGGGCACAGACGTGTGGTAGTCCTGGGGTCCCACCCACCCCCTGATCATTTTCCAGGGGAAATCTATGAGACAGAGACATACTTACCAGGGGTGAAAAAGTGGGAGGAATGGAATGGTACAGATCGAAAAATAACTGTAGGGTGGAGGAATCTAGAAAGGCTGAAAGAGAGACGAGCGTAATTTCAGGGCAGACTTGAAACAGCACATTGCAAACATCCTTCAGGCCAATACTGAGATCCACCTGGATCTTCAGCTTTTCTTCTGGGGTGTTGGCTATTCCTGCCAGTTTAGTGTCACCTGTAAATTTCAGGAGTTCCCCTTCTATTCCCTCTTCTAAGTTGTTTATGGAGATGCTGAAGAGTAGTGAGCCTAAAACCTGAACGTTGGGGTACTCCACTGCTTACTTTCCTCCATTTAAATGTAGATTCATTGAGGATTACATGTGTGTGATTTGTCAGCCAGTTACAAATCCATCCAGTGGTGATGCTGTCTATTCCACATATTTCTAGCTTCCAAGAAGTAGGTTGTGGTCTATTTTGTCAAAAGCCTTACTGAAATCCAAACAGGCTATGTCCGTGCTTATCCTTATCCTGTCTGCCTGCGCTGTTCAGTGCTCCTCTCGTCCACCTCACTGCCCACCCACCCCCATCCTCCCCAGACTGCTTTTAAAACCAGGGATTCTGTGTATTGTTTGGAACTTCTTTTATGCTATGGCCCTTCCCCACTCACCCCCGCCCCGCTAAAAGTTAAGTTCATAACTCCTAGCTGCCACCTTTTGGATGCCTGTAGCAATGAGTTTGGCCCTAATCCAGTGGAAGAAGGCTTTCTACCGAATTTAAGCCACAAGGCAATTATGCTGAAAAGTGATGGGGAAATGAGATACTGAGAAGTCCTTTTCAAGAGGTGTTTCAGAAAAAGCCCAGAGGTTCCTACACCCATTAACCGCATACAGATGTGAAGGAGTATGCTTGAAAATATTATTGTATTTTCAATCAGCGGAAACCTTTTTAAACACATTTATGGTCTGAACTGTAGGTGAGCATACATAATGACATCTGGGCCATTCCATGTCAAATCAATGAAAAATTGTATATTTTATCTGGAAATTCTACACAGCCATTATATATGACTAAATATATCTGCAGCCAATTATTCTCCCTGCTGACTGAATTATACCACCTTCTAATGCAAAAATGGACTCTTGCTTTTTCTCCTATGCACTAGAAAGCTGAAATATGTAAGACTTACTGACAAGTCAAACATGTAGAAAAAGAGTCCAATTATTCAGGAACATCACCATTTATTTTCTAGGTACAATGGGGTTTCTGACAATGGCAAAAATTACTGCTCTGTGTTGAAGATTATCTCTTGGCTTGGTCTTGCTCTCTCTTTGGGGAGCATAAAGAAAACCTAACTAAAATTATCCATGCAAAATATTGCCTTTTTTTTTCAATTGTCTACTGGCACAGGAAACAAAGCTTTAAGCATAATGAAAACAAGACAGGAATCTTTTAATATTTAGTGACCAATGGCCAAATGGAAGTAATATGCAGGAGCAGGTTTTCTTTTCTCTCCCAAAAGATGACCAGAGCAGATCAAGGACCTCTACTGCGCTGGCCATTCTGGAAAGAGCCTCTTGCCTCACTGGGACGAGCAGTTATCTAAAGAGTCTAATCTGGTTACCGATAAAATGCTTCTCAGTAGTTGAAGGACGTTATTTTCTCTCTGTAATGATCACAGCAATTCTCTAATATATTGGCACATATTTTCCCCATCTTGCAGGTATTGTCATGGCTATTTCTGTGGACCCACTTAAGGCAGTTTGCAAAACTGGTCAAATTGGAGTAGTTTTTTAAGAACACCATCCATAGGCTGTGCCAACCCAAAGGCAAAGGCCTCCCAAGGCCCGTTTGGTGAAGGCCTGCACAATGTGACTCGAGCTAAGTCTGCAATGATCAAGAGAGGCATATAACTGCAACCCTTTAATGCAACTTAAAAAACCAGAACAACTCAGCCCTCTACCTGATCTCCAGCTGGTGGGGATCTGCACTGTGCAGAGGTCATCAGAGGACTCATCTGTTGATGTACCAATGAAGTCAAAGTTCAAGCAATTGTGTGTGAGCTTGAGAAGCTGCATAAGAAGACCATGCTGACTTTCGTCATTCAAATTCAGGTTTTTTCCTGAAGCCTAAAAAAACAGAAAAGCAAAATGGGCACAATTTTTAAGACATTAGCCCAGCTTCTTGACAGCAGAGCCTAACAATCCTACTTATAATACACAGAAGCTGCCATACCAAACTGAAGTTAGAGATTTTCAGAGCTCTAAATCTACAGCCTGATCATTATCAATCAATCAATCAATCAGCAAAGAGCTGGAAGGTACCTTGGAGGTCTTCTAGTCCAACCCACTGCTCAAGCAGACCTTATAGCATTTCAGACAAGCGATTGTCCAGTCTCTTCTTAAGAACCTCCAGTGATGAAGTATTCACCACTTCTGACGGCAAGCTTAATCATTTTACTTTAATCATTTTACTTAGTTGTTGAGACTGAGCACCAAGGTTTTGAGTTTTCTTACCTGTTTCAATAAATTGCAGGAGAGTGTGAAAATATCAAACAATGATGAATCTCGGAATGAGGAAGCAATTTTCCTGTGCTTGGTCAAAGGATGTGTAGTGTCTGCCTGGAGATTGAGAAAGGGAGAAAAAGAAAGCAAGTTACCATTAGACCTTAAATGCTCATGAAGAAAACAAGAACAAGGATTTCTGGGGGAGGCATGATGGCCCTGACACTTTCCAGATGTGCTCCAGATGGCTCCTCCTCTTAGGAAGATGTTCCCTTCAACAGCCTTCATGTTCACAACTGTTAGCCTTTGGCTAACCTCACTTTTGGAAATAGCCTATTTAACTACCTTAAGGCTATTAGAGACTTTAGGAACAAGAAGTTTGAAAAGCCATCTGGTGAGTTTCATTCTTGAAGTAAAATAAAATTAAACCTAGGTTTAATTATTTAAGAATTGTAAATAAATGGTAAAAAGCTGATCTAAGAAAGTTATAAACAAATTAAGGGGCCAGACAAATTTGGAATTTTGAGAGTTGTACTGTAAGATTTGGGAAAGAATTATATAAATAAACAGCTTTTCAGGAGAAGCAAATTGTTTTGTCTCACTTTAGTAATTATAGAAATTTGAGACTTTATGATATCCAAAATTGGACACTAGAGAGGACTAAAGACTCCAGGCAGTGTCTTTGCCTTTGGTTTTTTGTTAGTGTGGAGATTTACAAAACAACATAACATTTGAAATTTGAAATACTCCTGGAGATTTTCCAAGAATGAGGCCAGAATTTAGTACCGATAGTTATAAGATCCACGATTTCAGTAGTGATGTCTGCTACTACGGATAGAATATTTCCAGAAGATGTTAATGAAGGGATGGTAGATGTGCAACAAATTTTGCCTACTGCAGAAATATCATAAGCAGAAATATTGGATAATTTAAAAAGTGTAGATTATGAGACTGAGAAAGCAGTTAAAATGGAAACACAAATGACAAGCCAAGAGAATGACTGAGACAAGGACTCTCTATTGGATAGAAGAATTGGATAAAATTTTGAAAATCAAAATGGAGATGCCAATGATAGACTAAGAATATAATCTGGATAATGTGTCAGCTGTTATCTTTGTTTTCTTTGAAGCTCGCTAGCAACTGCCATGGGGGGGATTTGGGAGGGGAAGAGTGCTGGAGGTGAGAAAGAATGCTGTGGGAAATTGGAGAGTATAAACACTAACAGGAACCAGAGGCGCCAAACAGAGCCATCTTCCTGCCTTCAAAGACGTGGCCCTGGGAAAGGAATTTAAAAAGGCGCCTGAGGCATGGGGTTCCCAAAACATTGGAACAGAATCTGATTGGCCTGTTCTCTGGGGCTGAGGGTGGGAGGTGGGGTTGGACATTGGGATTGCTTTTAAGGTATGATTTTCATGCATTTTTTTTTCTTCAGAGCTTGCCCTGCTCCACTGCACTCAGCACCTTTTCTCTAACAACTATACAGTCCAGCATGGTTCTTTCCTAGGGAAAGAAGCTGAGGCCAGCCTGACAGTAGGCAAGCTCTGCTGTAGCAGTCAACCAGGAGACCAATGGCTACCAAGGGGACTGAGCAAAAAATGACAAGCCTCAAAAGTGCCTTGGAAGAAGCTGGAGCTTGCGGAGGGCCCCCTGCCAAGCTGCATCACCTTAAAGAGAAGCTCGAATGGCTGGGAAATGTGAGCATTGGCAAGGAAGCTCCAAAACCCCAGTGGTCGCTCACCCTGGGGATGAAAGACGAAGAAGTAGAGGAGAAAGCCCTTGGCGTGACATACACCTGGTGGTCGGGGCGAGGAAGAACTCCAAGGGGAGCCGGACGAGCAGGAAGACCTGGTGGAACAAGCCCCAAGGGTACTGAGAGATGCCTTCGGGAACAGGCGAGCCAAAGAACTCCTCGCCCAGCTGGTTGAACCTCAACCCATGCCGGGACCGATGGGAGACGGCATCATAACGCAGGTGGCCAGGGGGATGGCAGTCACACCTGGACCCACTCCGGCCCGAGCAGGCCCACCACCAGATGCTCAGGCGATGCAGCCCCTTCCATGGGCGGGGGGTGGTGGTGGTGGCTCTTCCTGCAGCAGGGGATCTTGAGGCCCACAGCCCTGGGCTTGAAGTACTGAGGAGATCCAAAGCAACTGGGGTTTTTCCTCGGCCAGGTGTTGAACAGGTATGTGCAGGGATAGAGAGCAGTTTTAGCTACTGAACCAGCCCAGGTCAGATGCGTGACTGGCCTTGGAAGGCACAGCAGCAGAGCGGATGGTCTCGCTCCGCAATGAGTGCACAATTTTGTACTGGCTTTACAAAAGATGTTTACTAAAGCTTTGAAGAAGGCTTTGGGATGGGGAAAGAAAAACTGAAAACAGAACAAATCCTACAATGTCTGAATGAATTAGAATCAGGATTATCAGAAGTAAAAGAAAGGGGTATAAAGCAGAAGGTTTTTTATGATGACGGTTGAAATAAGAAACTTTTCTATAAAGTTTTGATAATCCTTTACCAATACCAGGATTGAAAGCTTGATGATTTAAGAATTTGCATATAGATAAGGGGTGGGTTATAAAAAAAGAGATATCTTCTCTCTTGCTAGGATGCTAGCAAGACTAGAATAGAAAGAGCATCACACAGTTGCCTGAACTAGAGAATCGGGATAATTTTAAGACAATCATATTGATGAAGGTGGAGATCTCAGCAAGATAGAAGTGCCATGGGCTGAGAATATATTATCCGCTGCCTGAAAAACCCTATTTCCCATTTCCCATTCAGCTGTCAGAGTTTGCTTCCATTTCTCTTTTGAAGAAAAGGATAAATGATATGAAATATATTATCTGTACACTGGCAGAATCTAAAACGCCCAGTAACACCGAAGAATTGCTCAGTACTGTAGTGTCTATCATCATGGTATACCAGTCTATACGGACACAGCAAAGATCACTCGATCGAAATATGCTAAATAGGAAGTAAAGAATCTGTTGTTGTTTAAGCAGCAGGCAGCCTCTGCTGGGCCAAATCAATCTGGCTGGGTTGGTACACAATGCCATCTGCCAGAATCCCGGAAGTGCATCTTCTGGGCAGCATGGCCGGCCCACTGGAATGAGGCTCCCCCCAAAGATCCAGGTGCTTCTGAAAGGGGTTCAGGTTCCAGCTCTTCTCCCAGGCATTTGGTGAGAGGGAGCACAGGATTGTGTGGGTGTCTTCTTTCCTTTGCATTTCCGTCTGATTCTTGCCATGTTCGCCATCTTTTTTTTTTAACTATATTTTTACAGGTGGTTTTACTTATGAGCCACCCATAGTAGTGACTGGGAATTGGGGGGCACACAAAACCTGTCAAATCAACCCATCCAATCAACGGGTTACACTAGGATTTTACGCCTGAATTTTATCTCTTTGCTATACCAGTTGGGGGTCCGTCATCTTCCTGGACTACAGCTGTCCATCACCCTTTTCAGCCCCGCTGCCCGTGTCTGCGCCAGCTACGATGACTGTGGAGAATCAGCAGTGGAGGAGCAACAGGCACCTTCCCTGGAAAGAGGAGATGGGCCTGTCCTCACTTCTGACCCACCCCCACCCCCCTAGCTCAGAGGGAGCTCTGGGGACCTTTGTCCCGATTCTATCACATTGGACCGCCTGCTGCCAGATGAAAACAGAAATGCTTTCCGAGCGCTTGCTCCCAAGTCCTGGGCCATTAGCCTCCCGTTGGTTTCAACCAACAACAGAGACCATCAAAGATCTCCCCTAAACCTCCGTTCAATTTTACCGCTTTCAGGCCAGGCTTTTTAAATACCTGCATGCTTGTTAGTAGAAGTCAGCAAGTCTGCCTTGGGATTAGGAAAAAAAGATACAGCCAGGTTTGCGGCAAAGCCAGATTCTTGTCCCATTAAGGGTGAAAAAAATGAAGAGGGTAATTCTTAAATTCTCTTTGCTATACTGTACTTTCCCACAATACAGTGGATATGCTGACTTCCAACCGAAGGAGAGGCTGTCTGTGTTCCTTGGCATAACGACAGAGCTGCAGTTTCAGAGTCCAAAAAGCCTCTCATGCACATCCAGCAGAGAGTCCAAACCAAGATCCCTGGTCCCTCTTGATGACTTGTCAGTCAAGATCCTTCAAGCTTCTCTACAGAGATAGCAGAGCGGAAGGCTAGGCCTGCTGAAGGAGTGGCCTGCTCCAGACCTATCAAAATTTGGAGGACAGGGATTGCCATCTGTACTTCAGGAGGAGATAAGACCACACCCTGGCTTGGGGAACATGCCAGCCTTTGAGTTTAACCAGAACTCTGGTGGTTACCATGCAGGACAGGCTTCTCCAAAGGAGCTACAAAAATGGAAAGCTCATTGTGAACCTTCACAATATTATTGAAGAGAGGGTGATCTCTGCTCCATCCAAAGCTCTACTTCTATAGCTCAGGGACTGTGCCAGAGACGGTGAACTTCAAACTCCAGTAGAGTGTCAGTTTCTGACCAGAGCAGCACACGTCTGAACAAACAAATCAGCACACAGGCACAAAGTAGCACAAGGCAAAATGAATGAATAAAGTTGACACTTACTTCACTGAGGAAGGCTGAAGCACTTACTTGATTAATTTCATTTGTTAGCTGAGACAAGATTGTCACTCCTATGATGCAGTGCTCAACACTGTCCTAGAGAAGGAAAAAGCAGAAAAGGTCCCTCTGGCAGAGCAGTCTCTATTGTTGTAGTTTACATTTATTACTTATCTAATGCTGTCTGGCAGTCCTCCCCCACGTCACAAGTGTGTCCCTTCTCCAAAGTGGGATACCACTAGAAGTTTCTTTGCTGGGCTTCAGGAAGGCCTCCAACCACATTTTGCAGGCAACTGAGATTCACTTGCAATTGTTGCTAATTATGTGCCCCTTGTAGGACTGGCTGTCCTATAATTGTTTGATAGTGACTAGATCTATAACAAAATCCAGCTATGTGCCCAGCAGACGCTGCACTGTCTTTTTATTTTTATTTCCCTTATACATGTGAAATATGCTAAAAGCTTGTTATACAATTCAAGGCATGATTCTGCCCTGCCCCTTCCTCTTAATCTCTGCTCTTCAACACTGTCACTCCAATAGGCAGCCCAAAGGAACGCCAAGTCAGGAGAACAAATTTTAGCTAAGCATCAGAAAAAATATTCCAGTCACAGAAGGAGGCTGTTTTAGGAAGCATGGGGGAGAGGTTGTTGTTGGTGATGGATACTGAATTAGATGGCTTTGGAGTCAACCAACAGCTACTGGTCCTCACCTAAACTTTAGCAACTTCTAGTTCCTCTTCCTGGAAGCTTTTGGTTGGGCACTCTGAGAAACAGGAAGCTAGATGGCAGAGGCCTTTGATCTAGTGATTGGGGCAGATAAGAATTTCAGCATTTGGCTCTGCAGTTTTCTTTTTGTTGGCCCACAACAGTACCCATGAACACTGGTTGTGTGAAAGAAGCCTACTATCAAGGAAAAGGGGGTAGAAATCACCAGCCAAAGCCCTGATGTGCAAATGACAAGTAGACAAGATAGCACACTGACCTGCAAAAATCTTGTGACATCAGTGATGACGTTTCTGAAAACATATTCATCCTTCTGACAGTCAAACCAGCCCAGCTTTGTGATCCTAGCATACAGCTGAATTAGTGCTTGTGTAACAAACGTGGCCAGCTTAGGTCTGGTAGCAAGGTAATTGAGCACATAATTCCCTGAAACAGATGCATCAAATGAAGAAGAGTGTTTAGGAAAGTTTGAGTTGGGAAAAGTTCACCACCCCTGAAGTGAAGACATGCACAACTGGCACTAAGGCTGCAAACAGCACGGAAGACCCACCGCGTGCCCTGCATGGGGAAAAAAACAAGGAGGGGGGAGGCAGAGGGGGGGCTCTGTAGTGAGCACAGGCCATTCAGCATCATCAGGCAAGAACTGGCCAAAGTGCTTCCACTGGGTCCTATCCAGATTGCCTGACTTACAGACAACAGCACAGCTAAAGCAAGGTTCCACAGAGCTTCTGGGAAACAGCTGCGTTTCCTACCCCAGAGCTGCTGCTAGTGGTCAGCTGAAGTCCTCAGGGCGATCTCTGAAAGGCCGACTGCTCCTGCCCACCTAGAGTGAAGCTGCCTTGGAGGCAGACCTGGGAGGAAGGGGGTTTTGAGAGGGGGATGCCCAAGCATTTCTTTCAGGGTCTGACGCTCCCTCACACTGTTCAAAGAACAGCCAAAACAGCAGTTTCATACTTCTGGGACATTTTAAAGGGCACTTTATAGTACCATATATTACAAAACAGTTATTTCTCAGCTTATCCTATTGTAATTTTAATGTGTTGTCAAGGGAAGCATGCAGGTACAAGGAAGACAAGCAAGGCAAATCCATGCTTTTTCTCACACTATAGGTAACTTAAAAGAGAAAATGCTCTGAATGTTCACTTTCTATCCCAGCAAATGTTCTTGAGCTTGTCGAATAGCCGGTCTGGTCCTAGGCAGGCCAGACCTTGGGGCTGAGCCAGCTCTGTTGTACTTACGTATGTCTATGCGTTGTTCCAAGGGCAAAGGGTTGTTTGTGCGTGACACCAGTTTTGTAAGGCATGTAGCTGCCAATAATTGGGAATATGATGACTGTAAACAAACACAAAGAAAACAAATCATTCATACGGAGGGATACATTCTGTGATTCTGCTGAAGGCTCTTAGTGATCCTATTGGCAAGATGGCAAAGTACCAATATTTAATCTTGAACCATGAGGTCGGTGGCATATAAATTTAATTAATAAATAAAATAATAAAAGTATCGTTCACCGACTACTTTAAATCCTAGATTAGATGACCCAATACATGGATCTTCACAGACATATTTGGCATAGCCACAGTTTAAAGAATTACCATCTGCCAGCTGCAAATGCTTTCCTATATCAGGTCACCAAGATATATCCCTAAACTTGCCAAAGAGTATCCAGCCACTTCAAAAGCAGCCTTGGGGGTTATTTGTCTACGTACACTCCCTCTTTCAAGGAGAAGCTGGCACTTGTTCAAGCAATCCGGGCTATTAGTAAATTCAACCAGGGCTTTCTCTGCCTGGAGCCGTGTAGTGGTGTCCGTTGTCTCATACAGTTGCTTGCACAGATTCTCTAGCTGGGCCAGACTCTGCAACAAACCAAAGAGAACTGGGTTAAGATTTGGTGGGTCTGCCATTCTGGAATACAACACCATGATAGAAACAGACACTGAAAAATAACCTATTATACAGGGACGCGGAGGCTCAATGGCTAAGATGCTGAGCTTGTCGAACGAAAGGTCGGCAGTTCAGCGGTTCGAATCCCTAGTGCCATGTAATCGGGTGAGCTCCCGTTCCTTGTCCCAGCTTCTGCCCACCTAGCAGTTCGAAAGCCCGTAAAAAATGCAAATAGAAAAATAGGGACCACCTTTGGTGTGAAGGGAATAGCATTCCATGCGCCTTTGGCGTTGAGACATGCCATCCACATGACCATGGGGACGTCTTCGGACAGCGCTGGCTCTTCGGTTTTGAAATGGAGATGAGCACTGCCCCCTAGAGTCGGGAACGACTAGCACATATGTGCGAGGGGAACCTTTACCTTTACCTTTTAGTCTCTGGTTTTGCGTTATCACTACTGAAATCCTACTAAAATGTAATTCTGGTAACAGGCTTTTAACCCTGAATTAAAATTTAGTTCCATTCCCCAACTCTTGTCTTTAACCCGAATTTGTATTTTAGTCAAAACACAGATTTACAAACGGACTGTGTTGGAGAGCATTGTCCTTCCTTCAGCCGATGAAGTTGCACTGTTTCAGGAACCTCTGAAAACAGGCTGTATATTAAAAATGTGCTGCTTCTGTGCTTGGCCATTTTTAGCAGTAGGCAGCCTGTTCATATTTTACATAAAGTTGTCTTTAAATTGGTTGTTTTTAATCCAAGGACTGCCTGCACTGCCAAGTTTAACAAACTGTAACTTTTATGTAAAATTTACAAGGTCTTTGACAATGTAACAGAGCTATTCCACAGTGGAAAAGTTCAATGAAGCCACATCCCAAAAGCCCAGGAGCAAACAAATTTGGACACTATTTAATCTGCACGGAGGAGAGAGTGTCAAGTATTTAATCTCTAAATCCTGAAGGAAAGGGGGAAATGTAAGTTGATCAAATGAATTGAGGTAAACAGCAAAATATGTTGATACATTATTAGGAATATGTTAATATGAAGTCTATTAGATCAAGCGTGAGCTAGATTCAATGTATGGATATGCAAAGAGACTTACTTTCAACATTTTTTTACTGCCACAATTCAATTTTTTTTTTTAAGATGGCTTTGAGAGATTGCCAGGGATAGCCAAATATGAATATTCAACTTTTTTGTGCCTGATGCTACATCTTCCACTCAGCCAAAGGGATGCAGATAATTTTGAACAAACACCAAATTAGTGTGTACGCTTCTTATTTCCCAATTGCCAACTAAGAGCAAGACAAGGGCTCGGGCTTGGAATTCTTCTTCAATGTAGTTGGACACCAGCAGTTTTTGGAGCCATGATAATGGCAGTATTGGGCATCCAGACTTTCTGGCAAAGGAGTCCTGTACATACGAGATAAGGGTGCAGGCATGAAACAGCTGGAATGTACTGAATGGTACATCTCTCAGCAAAATGTACCAAGTACTGTCTCTCTCTCTTCAGGATTTTATTATTTTTAAAAAACATGTATACGTTAAAAAATTAAAGACAATGGCAGGCAGGCAGCTTTTTGACGATGGCTACGGGCTGTGCTTTTTCCGAAATGGGCTTCTTGGCTTCTAAGAATCGTTACTTTTAAGTCTGTTTTATGCCTTTCATGCATCTCCCACCTCAAAATAGCAGAACAGGCCATGCTCAGCAACTGCAGGGCCCAGATCATTCTTCAAGCACAAACAGCTTCAAGACTGAGTTCCCGAATGCTCCCTCTGCCTCTGGAGCTGCAACTGCCGTCCATCTGCCCCCCCTTCTTTTAACTTCACAACCAACCTCTTAGGGAATACAGCAAGTAGCCCAAACATGCCCAGTGAACGACAGGGCTGAGTGGGAATCTGCATCGCTTGGATCTCTACGTCCTCTGCCCCACAGGGGCTTCCCAGAGGAGACATGGCCCTCATCGAGCCTCGCAGAAACAGAGGAAGGCAGGCCCTTCTGTTCAGCCTGGTGCAAAGAGATCAAGCGCGTCTTTCTGATATCAAACATAAACTCTTTGATTAAGAAGAGTAGACTCTACCAAGAGTACCGAAATGTAAGGCTTAATACTAATATCAAATAAGGGTATGCCCAGTGGCATTTTATTTTAACCTCCAACTTAGTTGTTGAGTAAAGCATGAACTATAATAACTTGAGCATTCTGTGAGCTACTTCTATTGGAAATACTGATTTCTCTGTAACCTCACGGATCGCCATATGTTGCCCTTTTAGACAGCTGTGAGGAAAACATCTTGCGCTTCAGCGAATGCACTTGCAGCAAACTTTGTACCTCTTCACTATAGCTCTACAACAATGGGATTAAGCAATCATTTTCAGGGTTATAACACTCTGTGTTAGCCAGTGATTCTCAACTAATGACACGCAGACCAATCATAAATGAGCTCCTCAGGACAAATCACTTAAACTTTAATAACATCTTCAAACACGCTGTAAATAATAAATAAATCAGGATGCAGGAAGACAGACAGATGCCCTGCTAAAAAACCCATTCCTGGCTCAATAGCAGTAACTGTGAGGGGGATCTCGGAGTCCTAGGGCACCATCCCTTAAGGATGAACCAGCCGTGTGCGGCAGCAACCCCAAAACCCCAATGCAATCCTAGGCTGCATTAAGAGAGAGCTAGAATCAAGATCACATGAAGTGTTAATGCCACGTTAAAATGCCCTGGAAGGCCACACCGACTTTCGTATCACCTTTCTTTGGTATTGGGACAAATATCAATCTTCTCTGTCCTTTGGGCCACTGACCAGTCTTCCATACACTTCGGCAAAGCGCTTCCGGTGCTTTTGTTGGCAGTGGCCTCTGCAGGAATTGCTGGGGCTTTGCGGTTAGGCAACCAGTTGAGTGCCCACACTGCTTCCTCCAGAATATCTGGTTCCATTTCTGGTAGGTCAGCTTCTCCTCTTATGGCTTGGCCTTGTTCGTCAAAGCTGTTCTGCATATTCCTCCATCTTTCTCTGACTGCTTTGCATAAATGAAGACTCAAATCTTCCAGGCCAAAAGTATCTCCAAAGGCTAAATCATGTCCGATTGCCATGATTTAACCCTCTAAGATTCTCTGATGGCTTGTTGGTCATGCAATTCCTGCCCATCACGTCCTCTGACCACAACCTGCCTGGTTTCTTCTGTCCTGCCCCTTATAAGTGAAACACTCTCTTGTATGACTCCCATGGCTGCCTCCTCCAGTTTCTTACGTTGCTCAGCCCAGGACTTTGCTTTGCCTTTTCTTGCCTGTCCCTGGAACCTTCCATTTCGTCTTCCCCTTTCTTCCCTGTCTGCAATGGCTTTTGCTTAATAGGTTCTTGGGCTACTTCAGTCAGGGTTGTTTTTATTTCCTCCTGTAGCTCATCTGGTGGTCTTTCTGTGAGGCTGAGCAGTTGAAATCTATTCTTAACTTCAACTGCATATGCCTGGGGAATCTTCTCGACATCAGATTTCTGAATCATGGGTGGCTGTTTGACACTGCACCATTGGACACCTTGGCAGCTCACAGTTCATGAGCTGACCCACAAACTGTTCCAGGGAACGTTTTCATGGCAAGGATGGAACTTTTCCGCTTCTTTGGGCATAATATGTAGTCAATTTGGTTTTGATGTTCTTCGTTTGGTGAGGTCCAAGTGTACAGTAGCCACTTGGGTTGTTCAAATCACATGTTCCATTATGCTTAGCTGTCGCCCGTGGCATTGCTGAATCAGATCCCCTCAAATATTGTATGCTTTGAGTTGATTTTTCCTTGATGACCAATCCTTAGAAGGATACGCCATTGTATTTTCTCTGCTTTTACATTACCTACTTGATCATGGACACTGCTATCTTTGGCAAATTACTGGCAAAGAGTTTCCAACTTTTAGAAGTATGTGGATGTGTCTATCTTTCAGCTAAATAGTCTTTGCTGATACTCCAAGCATAAACAGAAAACAGCAGCAATTCAGTGCAAAGTTAGGTCAACACTAATTCAGTGACCAGGGTTGTGGAAATCATTGCCAGAGAAAGGGCAATTAGTTGAAAAATGAATAAGGATAATCCAGTAGAGAATATACCTTAAGTCTCTGGAAATGAGCTTTGTCTCACTAAGAGAATGTTGGCACTTAACAATGCAAAAAAATGGTAGAAATTATATGTTAGTCCATGAGCGTGGTAATTCTCCAAAAAACAGAATAAAATGGGGTCAGATTTGTTACAGAAGAGTTAGGAAAAGAAAAATCAAATTGTTCCGCCAAACTATTTTGATGGGAAGGTAGTAGCTCAGAAGGCTACCAGATTGAAAAGAAATATAAATAAATACATACTTTATCTGCTTTCTGTATCTTGTTTCAATGGGCACCATTTTTAAGCAACTGAGTCAATGGGATAAGGAAGCTGGTGGGCACCCTAAGGGGCATTAACGGAAACACTGGGGTCCCAGTAAGTTGCTTGCTTTATGCTCTTAAATTGGCGCAATCTAGTGTAGCTGTAATATTTGCCATGAGGCATTATATCCATTTTAAGAAATGCCCTCACAGTGTAAATTCATATACAATTATGGTAAATATAAGACCCAGTTTGGTGTACAGGTAGTCCTCGCTTAATAACTACTCTGTTTAGTGACAATTCAAAGTTACTACAGTGCTGAAAAAGTAGCTGTATGATAAGTCTTGCACTTATAACCCTTTCAGTGTCCCTGCATACACAGGACCAAGACTCAGGCACTTTGTAACTAGTGGCCATTTATGACCCTTGCAGTGTCCTGTGCTCATGTGACTGCCATTTGCACCCTTCACAGCCCACTTGCTATTGACAAGCAGAGTCAATACAGACGCTGGGAATAAAATCGCAAGTCGCAATCACCTGATGTCTCACTTAATAATCTGTTTAGCAATGGAGTCCTGGGTCTCAAGATTCAGCCTTCCATCCTTTCTAAGGTGGGTAAAATGAGGACCCGGTTTGTGGGGGCAATAAGCTGACTTTGTATAAAATATACAAAAGTATGAAGGCTGTTGCTTAACGCATTGTAAGCTGCCCTGAGTCTCTGGAGAAGGGCAGCATATAAATCAAAATTTAAAAAAAATTGGGGTTCTGCGAAGGATACCTTTGCAGATGCCTTATTACCTGTATAGTGTACACTATACACTACCTGTGTAGTGTTTAAGGCATCAGGCAAGAAACTAGGAGACTGTGACTTCTAGCACTGTAGAAATATTACAAATACTGCAATCTCAAATACTACACAAGTTGGCAAATCATTGCTGGAGGTTTTCAAGAAAAGATGGGACCACCATTTGTCGAGAATGGTATAAGGACTCCTGCCCTGGGCAGGGAGTTGGACTAGAAAACCTTCAAGTCCCTTTGAGCCTTATGATTCGATGATTCTGAGAAAACAAAACCAGCTCTGTGACTTTGGACCAGTCATTCTTTCTCAGTCCTTGGGAACTGAATTCTTGCCAAGAAAACAGCAGGCCCCTGGCAGGCACCAGAAGTTTATACTGAGACTCAGAACGCATTTGGGTTAATAGAAAAGGAAGAAGGAATGAGATTGCCATAGGCATGTATTACATACTACCTAACCAAGCGGAGGAAATAGATGCTCTGTTTGCTAATCAGTTAGTTAAGGTGTGCAGGGAGCATGCTACACACAGGAGTAATCGGGAACTTTAACTACTCTGATATCAATTATAGAATAGTGCAATATTAATGCAATATTGGTTTTCAATTCAATTGTATAGAATGTGAAGGATGTGTGTTTGTATTTCATTTTTAGGAATGAAACACAAGATTAGGAATACAAACCAAAATAGTCAAGAATATGGTATGAAAACACTTGTCCACCCTAGAGGAGTTTTAATCGCAGGGCCAGAGGGAAGGCATCCCAGAATTCTGAAGGAGCTGGCAAGCGTAATCTTGGAACCATTGAACCATGTCTTTCAAAGAGCCTGGAGCATCGGGGAACTACCAGAGGACTGGAAAATAGCTGCTATAATTCCCATCTTCAAACAAGGGGAAAACATGGATCCAGAAAACTACAGACCTATCAGCCGGACATCTATACCTGGAAAGATTCTGGAAAAGACAATCAAGCAATCAATCTCTAAACAGTGATGGCTAACCTTTTTGCCGTCGCATACCAAAAGCAGAGGAAGCACCGGGGAGGGGGGGATCGTGCATGCTCATGCCCACACCCATAATTCAATGCGCCTCGGCTGCCCGTGCATCCCCCGCTTTTGGCACGTGATGGCAAGTGGGCCCAGTACGCCCGTTTTTTGCTCTCCCCAGGCTCCAGAGGCTTTCTTGGAGCCTGGGGAGAGCAAAAATGGCATCCCCTCTCCCCCCCTCGCCCTGGAAACAGCCCATTTGCCAACTTTTGGAAGTCAGCAAACGGGCCATTTCCAGCCTCCAGAGGGGCAGGGGGTGAAGAAGGCTGTTTTCACCCTCCCCAGGCTCCTAGAAAGCCTCTGGAGCCTGGGGAGAGTGAAAAATGGGCCTTCCCCACCCACTCCCAGAGACCATCTGGAGGCCGGAAACAGCCTGTTTCCCGACATCCGGTGGGTCCTGAAGGCCTGAAAATTAGCTGCGTGCCGGAGCTGAGCTAGGGCAACACTCATGTGCCTACCAATATGGTTCTGTGTGCCACCTGTGGCACATGTGCCAGAGGTTCACCATCACGGACCTAGAGGCAAACAAAGTCGTAATCAGAAGTCAACATGGGTTTGTCAAAAACAGATCATGCCAGACAAATCTTATTGCATTCTTTG
>JANHZT010006375.1:0-14756 GCA_032468215.1 Stegonotus admiraltiensis
AATTTTCTATGTGTTTTAACTTGGCTGTACACCGCCCTGAGTCCTTCGGGAGAAGGGCAGTATATAAATATAATAAATAAATAAATAAATAATAATAATCTGGAAACATTTGAGAAAAGGCAGATACCTTTTCTCTCACCTCTTCTTTTTTCAGTCTATTTTTCTCTCCAGTCTCTCATGGTACCATATCTTGATTAGTCATTTGGACAAGCAACTGAGCACTAACAAAAACTGACATCTCCATTTACATCTAGAGTTCAAGTACCAGTATGTGACACCCCCCCCCCCTGAAGGCTGTTTGTGCCAAATGTATGCTGCCTAGAGTCTAAAGAAGGTGGACTAGGATGAAAAAAGAGCCTAGGCATTAGAGTTGTAGCTTTGATGAGACACTTCATTCTTCTGCTGAATTATCAATAAGGAAACTGGAAGTTGCCCTCTTGTCTGCAGTTGACAAGAGGGCAACTTTCTACATGAAAGCAGAAACCTATAGAGGTACAAAATAAAAACATTTTTCTGTTGGTGCTCTGGGACGACATGGTAAGATTATTTGTCTAAGCTTCTTCATTCTAGGATAGACAATGGCTGGGTGACACTAATAATCATTAGTTTGGCTAACCTCTGTGAACCCAGACTAGCTGCTCTCGATTCATTGCAGTTTCATTGGCTCAGTGCTGATCCAATTCAGTTTTGTTTTTGTAACAGATTTACTTTCTATTTCAGCACAGAGAGGCCAATGATTTCTCATTTTAAATCTCCCAAATTTCTTTTAAGAGAATCAATTTTGAAATCCTTCATTAGGAATAACTGCAGACTAGTTAATTGCCTTTTGATTGGCATCAGATAGCACAACTGAAGCCCTTTGGAAATACTTTAAGTGTGCTGGTTGGAATGGAAAATGGAAAATGTTTTCTTCTGGAGGTGGTCTTTAAATAATTTATCTCCATTGGAAGCAATGAGATATATTTCCGTTGGGTTGGAAGCATAGTGAGGAGCTGGAAGAGGGCCTGGGGTCTTCAGTCTGTTTTTGCAGCCTCCTCCCTGCACATCCTGAGGGTTTGTGGGATTCACTTTTCCCATATCAGAAAGAACTAACCTACTGTCAGCTTCTGGTTACTCAATGGAAGGAAGCTTGATTACTGATTTGTATTTATTCAACACTGAAACAGGATACTTCTCTACTAAAAAATGAAGACAACCAAAGTGAAACTTTAACTGTTGGATGGAGCCTTTGCTGAATTGGACTCCATTTCAACAATAAAAAAAAGATTGCTATGGGGGGAAAAAGGTACATCTTGTATTCATTTCCAGTGAAGTATAAAAAAGCAGAACCTATCCCCAAATGATATGCTTAGAATGTGTCCTTTGGGCTGTCATGGTCTAGCTATTAGAAAGAAAGGAAAGGAAGGATAAAGCTATGAACTATGTTATAACAGCAAAATATACCACGTGAGTGGCTTTTGTTGAAGCAGGACAAGGCCTGCAGATATAAGGAAGTTAACCAGTGGTGAAATGTAAAATTTGTTACTACCGGTTCTGTGGGTGTGGCTTGGTGGGCGGGTAATGTGACTGGGTGGGCATGGCCAACTTTTTTTTTCTTTTAAAAGCATTTTTTCTACAACCTCTTCGGCTGAAGAGGTTGTAGAAAAAATGCTTTTAAAAGTTAAAAAAAAAAGCCTCTGATGATCGCGCGGCTCACCTGGGTATGGAGGGGGGAGGGATTTTTGCTACTGGTTCTCCAACCACCCGCTGCCATTGCTATTGGATCGGGCGATCCGGTCCGAACCGGGAGCATTTCACCCCTGAAACTAACCACAGCTTGGACTAGTGAGCTGGACTCTATACTGCAAAGAACTTTACATGAAGCTGTAACTAATGATGAAACTCTGCCTTAACACTTCCTAACAATTGAAGTCATTACTGTATGTCAGAGCTCTCTTCAGTTCAGGTTTGGCATTGCCAATGGAAATTGTGTTGTAAGCCTTTTGGAACATTCTATTGTCTAGGGTCAGATCTATACCTATCCTCTTATCCTTCTGCAGGAGCCTGAAGACTTGGTTCTGCCAGTTGGCCCGGGAACCGAATGGAGAAGTTCCATCCTGGAGGTGACTGCTGGATTGATGGATATCTCCCCACCACCACTTGCTCTCTGCTCTCCACCAGTCCATCTTTTTCGTTACCATATTAATGTATTCTTATTGATTTCATTTATTTTATTATTGTATTATTTTACTACAGTTTTTTTTATACTTTTTTAATTGTAAACTGCCTCGAGTACCCCCACGGGCTCCAATACAGATAGTCCTCAACTTATGACCATGGCTGAGCCCAAAATGTACGTGGTTAAGTGAGAAATTTGTTATATGAGTTTTGCCCCATTTTACAACTTTTACTGCAGTTGTTAAATGACTCACTGCAGTTGTTAAGTTATTGTCATGGTTATTAAGTGAATCTGGCTTCCCCCATTGACTTTGCTTATCAGAAGGTCACAAAAGGAGATCAAATGACCTCTGGACACTGCAACTGTCATGAGTCAGTTGCCAAGCATCTGAATTTTGATCACGTGACCATGGGGATGCTGCACCGGTCATAAGTGTGAAAAATGGTTGTATGTCACTTTTTTCAGTGACTTTGTAACTTCAAACAGTCACTAATGGTTGTAAGTTGAGGACTACCAGTACATGAAAAAGCCTGTCCTAATACAATAAGTGTTTTTGTGACATATCTTTGGGGGTTTGTTTTTGACAAGCTCTTCCAATAGAAGATATGTAACAAGACTTTGGGTACAGAGTCTTTTGAAAGCTAGATCTTTTATTTGTCAAATGTTTGGCAGGAAAAAGGTAGAAAAGAGGAGGGAAGGAAGAAGCAAGCAGAGACTCTGTTGAATAAACGGAAAATACTGTAGCACTGAGTTCCCATTTTGAGAAAGTCGTAACCAGAATTTTCTATTTCTTTTAAAAATGCTTCACTTGTGCAATTCCAGCTGCTGCCTGAAAATGATAATCACACCCTATTCTTGCAATTTGTTCTAGCATCTTTGTCATTTAGCAAAATGGTCGCAAATGTGTGCATGAGAGAGACTGTGAAGATTGCCGCCATTTCCTTTAGATAAAATTCTCCAATTCTGTGCCTGACCCTTTTGTTGTTGTTGTTGTTTCTCCCTCCTTCCAGCCCATGGAGAGATTGCAAAATCGCATTATCTCTTCCTGAGCTGCTTTTCTCTGCAGTGCAACACTTTCCTAAAAAGTGCTAACCACAAATTAACAAGCTTGGCTGTGACCTTCATTAGTTAATTAGATGCCCTGTCTTCTTTCATCGGTTGCATGAAACTGATCACACCTTAATCAGTTTCATGCTGAAGGTGTGTTTGCTGTGAGGCCATGAAATTTGGCTGGAAATATACACATTGGTGAGAAAATGATTTTTTTATTACTATTTATTACAGCCATATTTGAGAATAGTCACTAATTGAGTGGCTACTATGCACAGGATTACTCACACTCACACTACCAAATATATTTGTGAAATTGCTTTCGTTCAAGGAGTAGCTCCATTAGATGTATCACAGTGTTTACTAAATTTAACTGAGAATGAATTTGAACTATTTTTGAATTCTTTATTTGAACACAGGAGTTGGAATCATAATGCTGATTTTAAAATGTAAAGTTAAGTATTTTTAAGACATAAAAGTAATTATGTCACAGTCTAAGATGGGAATTTGGGAAGAACATAAGGTAATCAAGTAATTATCTCAGGAAAGAAAACAGTATTAAATGCTATAAAATTGTGACAAGGAATAAATATACCGTAACATACTCCACAAGGCACATTTTGGTAGATCCTGTTGCAGAAGAGTATTTGGCTAAGATATCAAAAGTATAATTCATAAAACAAATTCATATCTTTGTAATTTTGGAATTTGAAATTCTTTCCAATATGTAAATAATTTCAAATATAATTGATTTGTAAAATTAATATTTCCACAAAACTTGAAAAATTAAGAGCATTCTATAATAATATTAACATTAATATAACTATAATGATGAGGATAATATCAATATTACATAAAGATAAGAACAATGGCAACAATGGAAGCTTGGGGAACAAAACCTCTAGGTTCACCAATTCTTTTTAAATTCTTTGCACAGAACCAAAGGGAGATGTTTTTCTTTTTTTAAAAAAAATAGTTCTGCTAGAAATATAACCTCCATTTATGATTTAGCAGAGACATATTTTGAAATAGAAACAAACAAATAAACATAGCTCTTTGATATTTAATGGCATTAAAGAAAATCACCAAATGCCTCAAGAACTCCCTGCTTTGGTCAACATAATATATATACTTACTTATAAGCTAGAGTAATTCAGATCTTTATTAATGATTTCAACATATTAGTTTGAAATTATAGTCACATGCATTCACTTTTTGCTCTCCTTTTGCTCCCCTTGCCGATAAGAATCTCAGAAGGGAAAGGTGAGTATGACCTTTATAATCCTCGCTCATCTCAGCACTCTTTTTACCCAGGGTTTCTCTGCAAACAAAGCAGCAATTTGCTCTGGCTGGAAACGATAAATAGTGTTTACTATATTGACAAGTTTAAACAGCCATTGGTTAGATATCATAGATGCTGGTTAGTATTCAGCATGCATGAGAGATTATTTACTAGGAAAACTTTTCCACTGGCAATTAAACTGACTGAAACACAAATATAAACCTATGCTTAAAATCACAGCTTCTGCTCTGTAAGCACTGAATGGTTTTTCCAAGGAATAGGGGAATAATTGAAGTCATTTCTGTATGTACATTGAAAAATGCAATCCTATGCATGTTGCCAGGGTGTAGGCTCAATTAAGCATCGTGGGACATTACTAAGTCAACATATGTCTCTACTCCATGATTAAAGATCCTTACACATTTGGCAGTTATCCTTTTTAAACTATGGCATTTTCTTCTAAGTAAATGTACTGTCCCGTAAACATCCCTCAGGAGTGTGTGAAACTACAATATATGTATATGTCCTGGAAAATGTAAGGAGAAATCTGAAACTGTTTCATATGCCTCCTCCTCCTCCTCCATTAATGGGTGGGATGAAAGAGAACAAGCTGAAACTGAATTCAGGAAAAGTGGAAGTTTCCTGTTGGTTAATAGGAAACTAGAGATTCAGCCTGTTTTGGATGGAGTTAAAGGTTCATCATCTGGATGAACCAGATGAGGTTCTCATCAATTCTCAGCTGTTTTTGGATTTTTATAGCAAGGACTACTTTTGTACAATTAGAGGTAGTATGTCAATTGCAACTATTTCAGTTCAGATGCAGTGATAATTATCCATGCTTAGCTTACATTTTGTGTGGACTGCTGCAATGTACTCTAAATGGAACTACATTGAAACAGATCTGAAAATTTCATGTGGACCGACATGTAGTAGCTACTTCAACTGTAGCATGCCAGGTTGCAGTAGATGCCTTTCTGAAGATGTCCCATTCGTTCAAGGCTATCTTTCTGGGATGTAGGGGAGGATCATCAGCCTCACTTCCAGGCTGTGGAATATACTCTTATGTGTTTGGCTCCTTCTCTCTTTATTTGAAAAAATAACTAGGACACATCTCTTTCACTAGGCTTTTATTAATGAATGAATGATTGCAGTAGTGTTAGGTCTGGATTTTGTTTGTTTGTTTGTGTTTAGATAAGGCTGTGCAAAACATTCAAAGTTGTTGAATGTTTCTTTGCAAAGTGTAAGAAAAGCATCTCACTTCAAAATGGGAAGCACCTGCATCTTCTGGAAGGCTTGGCACGATTGCTTCTTGGGCCTTCCTCGGTTATGCATACTAATGCACTTGGCAAATTCACACATTTTAAATGCTTTGTACAGTCCTGGCCTACTTTTTCCTTGATCATTAATCAATTGTGTACTCAGATTAAGTATACTGGTGGAATAGAAATCAAATACATAAATAAATTCTGTGCCTTTGGAGAACAGGGTTCAAATATTCATCATGAATGGGGAGAAAAAAATAGTAGGTAAATTAGAATGAAATTTAAATGCCCATTACTTGATTTTGTAGGAAACTTGGTATGATTTATCTCTTCCTCTTTTTCCTCTCTGTGGCCTCTGCACTGATTGACTGCCTCTAAAGATATTGTCTGACTACAATTCTGAGGCAGAAGGTCACTGTTCTGAAGACTAGTTGTGCACATTCAGCCTAATTGAATCCTAAATTGTCCTAAGAAGAATTATTTAAACATCTGTTATATGATCAGTAGCAGAAAAGGCTAATGCAGTGGAGAGCTATTAATCGAGCTATAGTTTCCTGGTTACGGAAAATAATAATTCTGCTTTATTGGTCTAGTTCTGGTCATTGCATTTGAAGGAAGACACAGTAATTTATAATGAGTTCAGAGAAAGGTAAAACAGCCTAATGCTCAATCTCCATCTTATAGTAACCATTTCATTGGCTCTCCCCTGAAGGTACATTGGGGGTGAAAATGGAGTTGGGAACAGTGGAGGAGTGGCCCCATTTGTAGCAATTTCTTTCATTGGGTTTTACATTCAGAGGACAAAAAAAGAAGATAAGACAGGCTAGTCCCAATCACCTTTAGATGACAAATGGAATCATTTTAACCCTATTACTAGGAACCACGGTTTAAAATTACATTCAAGGCACCCATCTTTAACCACAGTATAACCCATGGTGGTAGTTCACATTTCATGATTCAGCAAATAAGATCTGTATCTCTAAGTGACTATGTCATTATTTTGCTTTCCTCTTATTAAATGATGTTTTATACATCCAGCATACCTGAAGGCCAGCTGTTACAAATACTAAAAGCACCTTAATAAAGTATCTTTCCTAGTAGTTTTAGGCTATAGCTTCAAGAGGGGAAAAAAAGGGGATATCAATGTATTTTTCTCTTGCTTTAATTATGACTTGTATTAGGCAATAGAATGTTCTAGTAGTTTTTATATTTAATAAAAGGGAATAATTGTTACTCAAATGACACACAGAAGCAAACTTTTGAGCACAATATTCTTGGACAATAACTTTGCATAGAAGAAAAGTCGGTCCATAAAGATGCAGGATTCTACACCTGAAAGGCGATTACAGAAATCTTTGGAGTGGGGGGGTGGACATTTGGAAACATAATTCAGTACATGATCCCCAAGGTATGTTATTTAAAAATGCTAGCTTAGTTAACAATACTAAATTGTTGTGCTGTACTAAATTACAGTAAGGAAAAAAGGTATTGCTATACCTGCAGTTCTCAGTGAGACACCACATACAATCTGAACCCTTCCCGACCTCCAAGTCTAATAAAGCATTCCAGTCCAAAATTATCTCATAGAAGTCTAAGGGAGTCCTTCTGTGTTAGATGAAGAAATAGGGCTCGGAAGCGATGACATTTGAAAACCAATAAAACTCCAATAAAGTGCATTTATGGTTCCTATCACAAGGCTTTTGGCTTTTCTGTTCTTGATGTTCCAAGTTAGAGCTTGTTTCACTTTTTTTGATATTATGAAAATAATGCAAGACACATGTTGAATGCTACTCCTTGCAGAAAGTCATTTTCTCTTATCACCCTAACCCTAACCCTAACCCTCCCTCATAAATACAGCTGTAATTCCATTTGTCCTAATGCTACAGTTACTTTGTCTAATTTTAAAATGAGGCCTTGCTGCATAAATCAGAGTTTACTTGTCTCCCAATCCTGAAAAGAGAAGAAAAGGCTGTCAGGCATGAATCATATTATACACATTGATAGTTTAATGATCACAAATCTTTAGAGGTCATCTGAAATCTGGTCTTTTTTAGAATAATATTACTGCCACCCAGAGAGTGATCTTAAGAGACAGAAGATTGATTATAAAGGGCTCCTTTAATGATCATACAACTGTGAAGATAAAATTATTTACTAACAACATAGTAATATTCCAGGACAGCAAATATATTAGAATGTAAAGTTACTCAAAAACAATAGTTAAAACTCCAGTTTATTTTATTATTTTTTACAAAAGAGGAAATGCTATTGATGCAGTAGGATACTCCAAGAGAGTATAATCACATGACCATCTTCCTATTTTAATCACTCTGGTCTGCACATCTTTACATTTTAGAAAGCTACAAAATGAGATTTGGTGTTCCTCAACTTCTTTTTTGGTCCATTTGTAGAAGATATTACTTCCACTAACCTATGCACCCCCAGATTGTATTTCATTCCTATTTATGAAGTTTCTTTCCAAATTCACCAAATTCAGGCCCCATAGGCCAAGAGATGACATAAAGATCATTGCATTAAAATTTCAAATATCAGAAAAAATGTTGCTGTACTTAGGAATATTTAAAGGTCATGAGTTGAATGAGTAAAGTTGTGTTTAGCAGAAAATGGCAACCAATTTGAATATGTAATTAATATCTTAAATTTAACATACAGTAAATATGGGCCTGATTTTTGGTACACCACCACATAGTATATAATAGGGCTCTATTTTGGCTACTAAGGTAGCATTATTGAATTGTTGAAATATAGGAATAAAAAAATAAGTTACAGTCTAGTACATGGGTGTCAAACTCGCTGCGTCATGTTGCTGTCATGTGATGTATTGCGGCATTTTTTTCCCTTTGCTGAGGTGGGGTGAACATGGCCTGCACGTGATGCATCTGGCCCATGGGCCGCCAGTTTGACTCCCCTGGTCTAGTAGTTCAGGATGACTAAATTAACCAAAACCATTTTTCTTCCAGTATTTATTGTGAAGAAACCACATTCTGAGAAATGGCATAGACAAGATCTCTTACTGCACCCTAAATACTATTCAGAATTCTGTTTATTGATGAAAATTTATGCAATAATATTTTGGATGTTTCCAAGGCCATGCAGACTTTTAACAAAAAAATTAAAAATGATATTAAAGAGGGAAGTAAAATTCAAAAGAAGTAAAATCTGCAATGTAAAACAGGGTGAACCATGGAAGATTAGTTAAAAGTTATTCAATTGATAAAAATCTGAGCACTTAAGAAGTAGCTTGCCTGGGTACCAAGCAAGCTCTTCTGAGAATGGCTTTTAACATGCAAAACACCATAGCCAATAAAAATGATCTCACTGATTACTGCCTGTTTATCTCAGATGGTGATACAACTTAGAAGTGGACTGTACTGGAATGACTCAGGTAGTCAGATTCAACAGAGTGGAACTGGCACTGGCAGACAGATTGAATCTCAATTTCATCCCTGACGGATTGCACTCAGAAGCATTCCATTAAGTAGCATAAGAAAAAGATAAAACTATTACAAATAATAAGTGTAGTGCAATGGGCGAGAATAGTGATCTTCCATACACTTTGGGAGCAACCATCCAGGTAGGAGTGGAACTTACAATAATTGCATATTTCAATGTTAGTTTATTATGAAACTTGGTGGAATTTCATCTATGGTTGATGGACTGAAAGCTGCTAGAGGGCAATTAGGTCTTTGAGCCAAAGTCGTCTTCCCACAACTGGAACTTCTAAAGGAAGAATCTCTTGAATCGCTCTCCCATACAAATTTATTTTCTTTTGGACCAGGGTTTTAAGCAGCTTTGTGCAGTTGAGTCTGTGATAATTCAGACCTCTTAAGGCTGCCTTGCACTTTCTTCAGAAAGAAAGGGATAAAATTCCAAAAGTTAACTGTCTGGTACTATATGTTTGAAAGTGGTGATGTGCATCGTCTTCATTCTGATCAAGCCATCTTCAGGGAATCGGCTTTGGGAGTTTGTGCTCATAGTCAGGATAGGTCAGCAGCCATACATCATTCAGCTCCTCCTTTTCTATAAACAATGGATTCTAAGATTAATGAAACCAGTTAAGTTCATGGAAGGAGCTGCTTCTCTTCTACTGAAAAACTTTACGAATGGAATAGGCATCCTTTTCAACTATGTGGCTCAGTCCATGACAGAGATATGCTCGAGCTGGCTTGTACTGATTTAAGAAAGAAATATTGTTAAATTTTCTGGAATTTTGTGAGCTGGTTGAGGGCAGGGCAGAGCAGAGCTGCTACGACCAGCATTGTGCTGCTATCTAGCAGCATAATGGCAGCAATGGAATTGCCAGAAACAGTTGTTACACATTTACAAACAAACCACAGGTCTGTAAGAAACTATTTTTAAGAAAATGAATTTCTGGAAACCAGGTGAAGATCAGCAGAAATGTGAATGATTTCTTTTTCTTTTAACTGTTGCCCTATTTCAAATTGTTCAGAAATTTTCCTTTGACTCTCTAAGGTAAGATTTGGAGAGCACAAGTAGCTGCTAGAGAGAGGAGGGTATAGGTAAAAAATTATGTCATTTATCTTCCTTAAAATACTTTATTTACAACACAAACTAGTGGTTCTTGATCTATTCTTTAACATTATCATAATTTTTATTATTTCACTACTGATTTCTTTCGCTGTAAGAAATCTATAATAATTGAAGCAACCCAGGAAATCCATACGATTTTGCTATTTTATTTTAGCTATTTTTATAACTATATCACAGCAAATAATTTCTGTACACTGAACAGATTTTACAGCTAAATGTTGGAAAAGATCTTGGCAAACTAAAGTTCCTTGCTCAGATATTCCTTGCGGTTTTTAAGAAGAGATTGGACAGCCATTTGTCTGGACTTTTATAGAGTCTCCTGCTTGAGCAAGCGGTTGGACGAGAACAGGGGTAGGCAAACTTGGCTCTTTCACACCCTGTGGACTTCAACTCCCAGAATTCCTAAGACAGTGAAACTGAAACTGACTGTAGAATGGCCCTGCCAGCTTCTCTAATTGTGAACTTTTCCTGTAAACATTTTTCTAATCATTTTACTATAATAAAATTAGATAGGCACATTTAAGGCCAGGTCTACTTTTCTTTGCAAACATGCATCTTTTCACAATCTAAAAATGGGGTAGCTTAAACATCAAGAGAATTTGTAATTATTCCATGATCACTGGGGAATAAACATTAATCCAACCGAATTATATGCTCAGAAAGAATTTAATAAGAAATTCATTAAACTGAGACATATGACACCTTAAGACTAAGTGAGCAGAATATTTGCTCTGGATGGAGGAGGGTTTTGTAACCTCTCTATTTACACCCAGCAATTATTGCTGATAACCAAAGAGATAGATTAAAACACTACTGTGGGATAATGCTAACACCATCTGTCAAGTCAGGTGCTACTAGCTTGATGAATAATGCTGTAATCAGCACTCAAGACTTGATGGAAAGCTATGGCTTCAGTAATTAGGCTGCTTTTAGATATTCAGTATAATTTGTTCCTGTCACTACAAACCTCTATTAAAAGTAATCTGCTATTCCTTTATTAATAGTTCCCTTTTTACCATTAGGTGATACTGTTGTCTCTGATATTGAGTATGTTTCCTAACCTGCTACTTTTAATGACCAGAATGAAATGGACTTTTTTGGCATCTAGGGGCTAATTTCATATCTGGAATGTGACAAATTTGGCAGACTTAATCCAGGATCAGGGATCATTCTACACTACACAAATAATATAAATTGTAACTAAATATGTTGATGCCTATGCAGTTAGTTCCTACTTATAATTACTTACTTACCTGTAGAAACAGTGACTGTCATAGGAACCAATTTATATTAAAATTCAATTCAGAATAAAGATCTAAGAGACTGAGATAGCTTGAATGAACATAATCTAAATACTGTTTGTAAAGCTATATAAAAGTACATTCTATGCATTCTTAAATTTGATTAATTTGAATGTTACTTTCTACTGATTTTTACTTATCGTTTTCTCTATCTTTTAGGATATTAGCTCACCCTACTTTGAGTCGCTAGATTTGAGAAGTATCTATGGTTAACAAAATGAATATGAATGTATAGAAATTTAATAAATAAATAAATAAATAATTTCTTTTTTCTCAAAACGAAATGGTTTTGTTATATACTCTAAGGCAGTGATGGCTAACTTTTTCCGGACTGAGTGGCCAAAGCGCGTGTGCTAATGTGGGCAAGCCCAAACCCACAAAATGCAATGCAGCCCCCGCATATGCGCCCCACCCCCGTGCATGCCCTCCACACATGTGTGTGGCCTCCCACATGCGCCCCACCCCTGCACATGCACGGCAGAGACCCGAAGACCAGCTGGCCGGCAGAAGGTGTGTGCGCATGCACAGTGTAGCTGAACTGGGGCAACGGCTCATGTGCCATCAAAGAGGGAGCTGTGTGTCACCTCTGACATGCGTGCCGTAGGTTCGCCATCAATGCTCTAAGGCATACAGTATAGCAGAAAATCCTGATGGAGCACCCAATTTTCTACTTTTCATTGATATTCAAAAAGATAGCTTGTCTGATAGCGATAGCTTGTCTGATAGAGGTTCTACCCACAAACATAATTCCCAATATTTACTTGTCATTCTCCATATTAGCATACCCAGATTCTATCAAATTGGCTAAAGAGAATATTATTGCTTGCTCATTAATTCAATATTCTACAATATATTAATGTCTATAGAGGCATTGTCAGGAATGCAATACATTAAAATATTCCTTTTCTCTCTGGTTTCAAGAATATTTTAAATTATTTTCACAATGTGAAAGCAGCCAACTAGCCAACTTCTATTTATACAGTTCAGCCAACTAGCCAACTTCCAGCTAGTCAGAAGACATGATGGAAACTCCCCAATTTCACAATACATGGGCAGACTCAACCATAGTTTCAACTGGGAACTTTTAAGCATTCTAGACCAAACTAAATCCCCAAATCCCAGGGAATTCCTGGAAGCTTGGCATTCAGACAAATCAGCCATCAACATAGAGATAAACCACATTTACACACCTTTCAAAAGAGACAATAAAAAAACTTCCTCTGAGGAAGTAAATTCTGAATTTAGTAGATAGCATTTGTCTATTGGGTAGACAAATTCTACACTATGTTTTCTTCTCTGTAAAATGATTTCTACACCAACTCCTCTGAAGTGACCTTGAATCACTCTGGTAACTGTATGCCTTCAATACTTCAAATCTATCTAATTTCAACTTGACTTCCCACTCATTGTTCTCCTGCTTTTAGATTCTAGTGCCATGTATTTCTTACAAACCTTTTAGCCCACGGCTATCAAACTCGATCACGTCATGTGATGTATTGTGACATGTCACATTTTTTCCTTTGCGGAGCTAGGTGGGTGTGACCTGCGCATGGAAGCATCCAGCCTGCGGGCTGCCAGTTTGACACCCCTGTTTTAGCCCTTTTCAATTTACCCCACCTGTGAAAGATCCTTTGTGAAAGACCTTATCTTGTTTTCTTTCAGCTCTTTCCCAGGTTCACCACAACTAAAATCTAGGAGATCACATAATACAATGGCAGACGAAATTTGCTTTCTTAATTCCATCACATTATAAATTATAAAAGGACAGATTCCTGTCGAAAGACTATACCATCTAAAACCCAAAACAAATATGTTGAGAGAGAAAAGAGGGGGAAAACACTGTTAATGATAACTAACATGTAATAATTTCAGTGTAATTCTCTATTTTCTTTTTATAAATCTGGATAACACTGAATTTTTAAAGCTTATTATACAGATCACTTGGTCAACTAACACATTTAATAAGAATTACCTTTTTTATGCAAGAGGTTCTTTCTAGCTCTAATGAAAGCTATAATATCAGCATCAGTTTGACGATCGCCTGTGAAGGGGATGGTAGAACTTGGATCTGGTGAAATCCTGAAATAACAAGAGCATTTTTCAGTTGTCTTTGCTGTTCCAGACCGAGTTGGATATTGAACTCACTTATGCAGAATATAAGTTTCACCTATCTGAATTCTGATTATTTATTTTACCTGGCTTAAGATAGAACTCATTGACAAGTTCCACTGAAATGAAGGAAGTTACCTATTTTTTAAAATTCTAAAACGTTGCTTTGGAACATGGGTGTGTATGCTGGGAGCTCCTTAAAAAAAGACGTATGGTCTTCTATATCTAACTTCTTCCAGCTGTCCTCATATACCCCCAAATACCTTTATGAATTCAGACCTGAAGCACCGATGGTTGCAATCAACAGTGCCTGGGAGAGTATGAGCTGTCTTGTCTTTTCTTGGAATAATCAGTTTTAAAGAAGGAATTTACATGTAATCGTTCTCCATGCAATCAGAAGCCCCAGCTGACTGCATATAGTTTCCCCAATTTAGATCATCTGGCCAATTTATAAACATCTGGATGTAGATGTGACAACAGCAAGTGGCAGCATGCACAGCCCCATTCCCCTTCTGTTCTCTTGTGACAAAGGCAGCTTCAGTGAATATTCTAGAATCTACATCAGGGGTCTCCAAACTAGGCATCTTTAAGACTTGTAGACTTCCAACTCCCAGAGTTCCTCAGCCAGAAAAGCTCTGGGAGTTGAAGTCCATAAGTCTTAAAGTTGCCAAGTTTGAAGACCCCTGATCTAGATTCTCAAAAGGTATAACTATTGCATACTTCATTTTTGAATCTGAGTTGCTGAGTCTGCTCACGCTGCTCTTCACAGTTGACTCTTCATTGGAGCTGGCTCTGCTGTTATTTGGAACCCTGGGAACAGAAAGAACTGAACTCAATTCAAGTGGCTACAACAAAACTGTATTTTACAAATGGTATTTTCTACCCAATAAATCAATAAAAATTGAAAATAGTAATTAATTTTATAAAGATTCCAGTTCAAAAACTGGAGCCTTGGTAGTACAGTGGACTAAAACACTGTTATTAACATCTGCTGCTTGCAATTACTGCAAGTTCAAATCTCA
>JANHZT010006375.1:15032-33065 GCA_032468215.1 Stegonotus admiraltiensis
TGAAGGCTATTGCTTAACGCATTGTAAGCCGCCCTGAGTCTCCGGAGAAGGGTGGCATATAAATCAAAGCAAAAAAACCCAAACAAACCTGGATTGGTGTGATACAGTCAACAATACGATCGCAAATCCTTCTTTTAAAGACTTAATAAATGGACACTGAGATGCATTAAATACTGTAGCATTGTTTTTCAAATGCTATCCCAAGGGAACAATAAGGAAGTTTTCTTTATGTATCTGGACAATAGTTATGCTGCTGAAGGCCTACTTATCCATCATGCTGTTATTAAGTTATTACGTACATTGTGTGAACATTCCATTCTGCAACCATATATCTAGAGAAAACATAATTTGCTTTCATGAGATTCTACACTGTTCTTACTGTAATTTACACTTGAAAGCTGTACAATAATTGTTAGTCTAACCGTAGAGCTTTTATTATGAAAATAATTCCAAACTCTGCTCAGTTACCATTTAAATTCACGAGGAATAGAAATGAAGATGGTGAAAATTTAAATATTTTGACAGCTGAAGGCATCAAATTAGTTTTGGTTTTCTGCCCAAGACCACAACATTTTTCACCATGTATTCCATGCTCTGGACATGGTTTCTGAAAAGTATTGTTGTAATGTTGATCAACAGAAAATAATATTTTCATGAAGGTGATTGAATGCAGTAAGATTTGAAAGTTGCTATCACACCATAGTTCATAAGCTACATACATCAGGAAAGTAGTTTTGGATAGCAAGAGGATATTCCTTATGTTCAATAACATCTTGCTGTCTTCAGTAAGAAGCTGATAGGCTGATTATTTTTTCTCTCACAGGACAGGACAGGACAGGACAGGACAGGACAATTTATTTGGCCTTACTTGATTGTCTAGATCAGGGATGTCCAGCCCTGGCAACTTTAAGACTTGTGGATTTCAACTTCCAGAATTCCACACACCCCTTTTCATGGCTGGGAAATTCTGGGAGCTTAAGTCTATAAGTCTTGCCAAGGTGCAGAATCTCTCAATGTACATACAAAGCAACAGAATCATCATCATCATACCAATATGATGGGACAGTAAAGAAGATAATAAGGATAAATGATAATATTACAGCTATATGACATGGGTAAATATACATAGACATTGGACAGCATTGTGAGAATTAGGTGTTCAGCAGATTGATGGTGTGTGTGTGTGTGGGGGGGAAGTCCCTGTGTCTAGTTGTTTTGGCATTCAGTGCCCTGTAGTGGTGTGCTGAGGGGAGGAGTTGAAACAATTTATGTCCAGGATATGAGGGGTCTGTAGATAATCTTCTCAATCTTCCTTCTGAACTGCACAATACAGAGGTTTTCTATGGAAGGCAGGCTGGTTGCAATTGCTCTTTCTACAGTCTTAACTGTCCGTTGGAGTCTGTACCAAACCAGGCAGTTATAGAAGTATAAATGACAGATTTAATAATTTCTGTGTAGAACTGTATCAACAGCTCCCAGGACAGTCATATTAACTGTCCATTTCAAGTCCTGAGAGATTAGAACCCAAAAACCTGAAGGACTCTACTGCTGATACTGTGCTGTCAAATATAGGGCTCTTCCTAAAATCTACTCTCATTTCTACAGTTTTAAGCATGTTTAGATCCAGGTTGTTTTACTCTAAATATATCTAAGACAGCTTTTGTTGTTTCTTTTCTAGCATCTTTTACCAGTAGCAGCCCATCCTGAATTTCAGCTTTTTCAACATTATTTATACAAAACCAGACAATTCCTACATAATCTTTCTTTATGATTTGGATTATTTTCCATTTCTGATATATCAGAGAATCCTACATATATATGAATTTATTAAAGAGGGTTTTTAAGTCCAAGTTATGCATCTGACTACATTAAAATTTAGCAGCTATTCAATGAATAGAACCAGGATTATATGGTTACTTGCCCCCAGTGTCCTGTTATTTACATTTCCTCAATTAAGTTATTCCTAGTATTTAGCATGATGTCAAGAACAGCTGATAGTTTATGCATTGCTCCATTCTCTGAAGGAGGAACTCGTCAGCAAAATATGCCACGAATTTCCTGGAAGTATTATGGTTGCAAGGTAATTTAATTCTCCTATTAATTTACCTCTTACATATTTGAAAGCTACTTCATGCAATTCAAGTGTAGAAAGCAATCATTATGGCCGAGTGGCAATAATAAATACCAATAACAGTACTGCTTATTCCTCCACCTATTTTAACTCCAATACACTCTATAGTACAATAAATCATTTCAATTTCTAAGCAGATGTCAATATTTAGCATACAAAAACGTCCTGTTTACTATTGCTTCTGTACCTTTTAACAGATCTCACATATTTTTCTTCATGCCTGCAATTCAAATTCCTGTTTATATATGTCTCAGAAACAAAAGCGACAAAGCACTGTGGATGACTTTGGGGTTGAGCATTATGTCCTTATTTTAAACATCAATTCAAAATGTAAATGCCTATTTTAAGATTTAACCACTAGATGGCAAACTTGAGGCATTCTTATTTTTCTGTGCTGAAATTAAATTCATCCCTTTGAATTCCAAACAGTTAGTTTGACCAAAATAAATAAATAAATAAAGATGGAATGGAATGGAAAATACCATCTCTTAATAGTGTCAAAAGAGCCAAGAAAGCATTTCTCCCTAACTGGAGAACAGGGTCAAAGAGTTTGACTCCACTAAAGCAAAGATTTCCTGCCTACACAGCTGAGAAAGCAGGAACAAGCTTTTAACCCAGTGCTCCCCAAATTTGGGTATATTATCCAAAATTTGGTAAAAGTGTTTTTTCTTTGGGTAATGACACACAAAGCCATTATCCAGTCACAACAGGGACACTTAAACTGACCTAAAGTGTTTTACTTACATTGGGTAAAAAAGACATTTTGATAGTTTCAGGTAATGAAAGCAAAACTTTGGGAAGCATTGATTTAACCCCACAATGCCTACAGGAGTCTCTTTTTAAATTGTATATAGTACAGACTCTATCATTAGTTTGTTAAGTGTGTCATAAAAGTTGAATGGAAGAACCAGGCCCACAATTATATGGTAGAGATGCACTGAAAACTTGAAACCCATCATCACTTCTTGCTGCATGTCTGCTTTGTTTACTGCATGAGAACATGGAGTGATAAAGCAACTAGGTCAGTGGGCTAAAAAGCAAAAGTATATTTCTTACAGATATTAAGTGACTTGCTGAAAGATATAAGATGGAATACAGTCCTCACTTAACAACTACAAATGGAACCAACAACACTGTTGCTAAGGGATATAGTCATTAAGCGACACAACGCACGTCTATGATGTACTTACAACCTCAGTTCCCCTTCAGTTGTTAAATATCACATGATGTGACCAGGGGTGGGTTCTACTTACCTTTACTACTGGTTTGCAGCGGGGCCATGCATGCATGCGCAGAAGCGTATTGGTGACGTCGGGGTCGGTGGGCAGGGCCTCCCACCGGTTTTACTACCTGTTCTATAGAACTGGTGCGAACCAGAGGCAACCCACCACTGAGTGTGACTTGCAATTTTACCTTTCACTCTGGAGAATGGAAGAATTGATTGTGTGTAGAGGGAGGAATAATTTGTTAAAAGAGAGGGCAAAAAAAAAGCCAATCAGAGTGGATTTGAATTTTAAATATTGGGGTTAACCAGGATTTGGAGTACTTCTTTTTCCCCATTTCCTTTCTAACTCCCACTAGTCTGAATGAACAATGGAGAATGGAATATTAGGCTACTGAAATCTTGTTAACATTCTCCTGGTACAAGGGCTTATTGGATAACAGTCAAGATTGGAGGACGTGTGGAGACTTCTATATTTCCTAAAATGATGGCTTTTGACCCGGTTAATGTTAATTGTGTGCTGGCAGTAAGGTAACTACATTCAAATTGGATATCTGTGTTAAGCATGAAAAAAGACATTGAAATGGTTTTCTATGTAAATGAAGAAAGAATTTAATTTCTCAAAGTTTTTTTTAAACTTCATTTATCAAATAAGGACATTTCATTTTTGCCTGAAGAAAATTAGATCTGTCTATTCTGGCAAGTAATTTATTTCAACTGATTAGTTGCTGAAATGTAATTAGTTTTGTTTGCTATTTCTCAAAATGTAGAGGTACCCACAGGTAGAGTGAAGCAGAGAAGAAGACAATTGGAAAGAAGAGAAGACAACATGAAACTATGATATATTTAAAAAACAGAACAGCCATATATCTCAGCATACAGAGGATAGTCTTCTCTTTGAAGTGTTGTCAAAGACCCTTCTTGATTTAAAAGCATCATTTATTTTGTAAGACAAGCCTATCTAATTCCAATTTAAGGATAATAAAACATAAGAAATGGATGACTGTGAAATAGTTACACCGAAAGACTCAGGTTACTTGGCACAGAAAATTTTATCCATAATGGCAAGATAAATTACATAGTTTTCTGTAAACTGTAGCATTCTATTGTAAGGAATTATAAAACTATGATGTTTTATTTTTAGAATGCCACATACCTTTAAACTTCCAATCATGTATCATAGAAAGCAAGGTTTGTCACTTTCCCCTTTTAGGTAAACCTCAACAATGAATATATGGTGACAAGTAATATGAGAACAGGTTGTAAAAATGAAAAAGTGTGACCAATAATCTGATGTTTGTATAGTATTATATATCTTGAATCTAATGACCTACAACTATAGATAATATATAAAGCAGTATCAAGGGTGGTCTTGGCTGAAGGGCTGCTTAAATTGGCCTTTTTTCCTACTGACTTAAATCACTGATTTAAATTGTCCTGGCTTAATCAATTCACCTTGAAAGAAAGGAATAGTCCATGAAGATATACTGGCAATTGGGAGAGAATGTAGTGGTTTAATATCAGTATTTGTGTCGCTTATTATTGCTACCCTTGAAATGGTCATTGGAGAGCCACTGCTCAGATTAACATTGAGGCTTCAACACCTGATTTATTGCTAATTGGACTTTTGCTCATGTATGTCTGCTGAAGGAATTATCAGTGACAAATTTAGTGGCATGACTAAAAACTTTGAGCTGTGGTGGCCAAGAAAACCTCTTGTTGCCCCTTACCATTTTACTCATTCATCATGTCTAGCCTGGGTGGCTCTTCAGAGTGAGAAATTGTGAAGTGAGCAAGGGTGTGTGTGTGTGCCTATGCAGATAGACTCTACAATCTGTTCATGTACAATACCTGAAGTCTAGGGCCATCTTAGTGCATCTTCCAAAAAGGAGCTGTCTATGGGGGCACAGTGGTTAGAATGCAGTATTGCAGGCTAATTCAGCTCACTGCCAGGAGTTCACTCCTGATCAGCTCAAGGTTGACTCAGCCTTCCATCCTTCTGAGGTTGGTAAAATGAGACCCAGACTATTGGGGGCAATATGCTGACTCTGTAAACTGCATAGAGAGTGCTGTAAAGCACTATGAAGAGGTATACAGGTAGTCCTCAATTTACAACCACAATTGAGTCCAGAATTTACGTTGCTAAGTGAGTTTTGTCCCATTTTACAACTTTTCTTGCCACATTTGTTAAGTGAATCACTGCAGCTGTTAAGTTAGTAGCCCAGATGTTAAGTGAATCTGGCTTCCCCATTTATTTTGCTTGTCAGAAGGTAGCAAAAGGTGATCACATGACCTTGGGACACAGAAGCGGTCATAAATAGGAACCAGTTGCCAAGCATCTGAATTTTGATCATGTGACCATGGGGATGCTGCAAAGGTTGTAACTGTGAAAAACAGACATAAGTCACTTTTTCAGTGCCGTTCAACTTTGAACAGTCTCTAAATGAACTGTTGTAAGTCAAGGACTATTGGTATAAGTCTAAGTGCTATTTCTACCTGAGGAAAACTGGTAGCATAGCTGTCCAGTGTGTATGCTAGTGATGGTGATAAAAATAGAACAGGTGCAGGTCTGGCTTATTGCTCTGATGCTCTGGTCTGAGAACTCAAAGCATTAAGCTCCCAACAAGATATGTATATGATTGACTTTTTTTTATTGGAGAGACTGATGTGATTCCTCTGATGGTGAGTCAGATGCATCATGGATGAGGGCAGGGATTGGCCCAATATATTACCTTTTCTCAACCATCATATCAATAGCAATTTTGGGGGGTTGAATATCAGTGGGCTTCACTGGGGTATCTGAAAGAAACCCTGAAAACAATGCAAACATTCACACCGACAGATTGGCCCTAAAACTTCAAATTTACTTTCCAATTACATACCTAGGTATTTCTACTGGATATAACTCATACGAATACAGACTTAGCTTTCGACAGGAAAAAGTTTAAAATATAAGGGACAGATAATTTAAAAAATCTATAGTGAGTACCATTATTATTATTTGTCAGATGCCAATACCTGTGTATACATCAAATTAAATACTACAAATTCTATGTACATATCAGAATATTTAAAAATGCCACCATTTGCTTATATATCATAGTTTGTAATAGGCATTGAAGCATCTTCTATATCTCAGAGTGATGAAAAGTGTTTAAGCGCAAGTGTTTACAGACTAAATTGTCATAAAAAGTTACGTTATTCCTTGTTTCAGTGGTAGAGGTATACTCACATGGTTATTACATCAGGCCTACTTTTATATTCTCTTATGCTATCTAAATTCCTTCAACTAAATATTGAATGACAGTAACTGTTACATACCATATGCTTCGTGTAAACTTTTACTATTACAATTTATTTGACAGATAGAAGATTACAGTTAAATCCTGTTCATTGAGTAAATTACCAGTTTGCTTCTGGATGGATTTAGCAACAAAGAGCTTTTTGTGTTTTAGTCCACGGATTTGAAGAAAAATAAAAAGCCCAAAGATCTCATCATATTTAACTATGAGAATGAATAAATAAGTTCACTGTGTCACTGAGATTCAATGGACTCTTTAGGAAGTGGGTGTTTTGTTATTTTATATCCTTAAATGTAGGAAACCAGAAACCTTGCTATGAATTGTTAATGCCTCAAACAGGCTTCAAGAGGTTTAGAATAAATTTTCAGCACAGTGGGACATAAGTTGATGTTCTCTATCACAATGTCAAGAGCTCCATTACAAATTCTTTGCTTGTTACATTGAGAACATAGCTGCAAAAATGGGCATGAACACAATAATGCAAAAGTGCTTGAAATATCTGAAAACGTTCATAGAAAACTTAAAAGGGTCATTACAAGTGTAACAACATGGATATCATATGTCTGCAAATAAAAACAGAACTCCAAGTCTGCCTCTCATAAAATCTCCCATTTGATTCATGGTCTTGGATTCTTATCTTCAACGTGCATCATAATCATAACCTCTAAGGGACATAGCAGCCAAAAATGAGGACTAAAATCAACAACAGAAATAGCTAACCATGAATGCATTTGCCAAAGTAAGTGTTGCTTGCTCCATATATTTAAATTATAGTCATAAAAATATGTATGTCAATTAGTACCTAATCTCTAGACATTCCATACAATTATAATATCAAAAAAAGTCACATGAACTGATTCAACACTGGAATGAAGTCCATAAAATATATTGATCTACATACGTTTACAGCAGTAATCACTACTATAGTTTTTCATATGCCCAGTATATGATGAACTCCTTCATTAAGGATTTAAATATGTAGAAGGGAACACTTTTTGCTTTATATGTACATGCACTTTCTAGAAGGGTATATTATACTTCCTGAGAATTATTTTGGAAGAATTTACTTTAAGATTGTGCTAATTAGAAACATTTAATGCAAAATAAAATTATTCTTTTTTTTTTACTATGACCAAACATAAAAGTTAATGTAGCACAAAAGATCTTGATTATTATGATTACCTTTAAAAAAAATTGAAGGAGTGGAAGGATGATGTAACAGTCACTGGAAAATTGACATTAGCAATGCTACAGACCAGCTTATGCTGACATTATTTATTAAAGCCTACAAAATTAGTTGGTGATATGTTTTAATTGTACAATTCAGAGCTGTGGAAGTTTTACAAATTGTGTTTATAATCCTCAGATAACAGCATGTAATGTCAAAACCACAGAATCCCAGATTGTGTTAATATGCTGAGCACCGTGCATCACAAAAACTGAGAAAGTTGATACAAAAGTGAAAGAAAGAATGGTAGCACTGCCACAGAAAATGTAGTCAGAAATAACATCCAGCAATGGCTACAGCCACTAACCACTGAGTGTTAATTGGATAGTGCTAACTACTATATTTCAGTTTCCAAAAAACAATAGTTCCTCCCTTCCCTCTCACCATTTTACACTAAAGCCGCTTTACCTATATGTGTAGTTTATAGACTACTCAGAAACTTCAGTTGGTTCAAAATGCAACAGCCCAGGCATTATTTTATATCTGAGCTTCAGGTCTTACATTGGCTTATCATAAGCTCTATGTGCAATTTAGAGAACTGGCTTTGGCGTAGAAGCCCTGCATGGTACAGCACACTTATAGTATTTTCAAGACAGCCTTCTGTATGGAAAAAATGGTTGACCTAATAAGAAGATTTGGGGGAAAATTGCTTCTATTTCCCTTTTACAATGAAGTCAGGAAAACTCAAGCCAGATGGAAGAACTTCTTTATAATGATTCCTATATTATGAAACAACCTTTCCCAAAAAACTACAATAATCCTAACAGTTTTTGACATGGAAGCAAGTGAAGCAGTGGTCTTCTAGAGAGCTTTTTTTAATTAGCTGACAGAATATCCTAATGTCATAGGAATGTTTCCATTATTTAAATTGGATTGGTTTTAATTTTTCTGTAAAACCTGTCATAATTAATGTGAACATTTTATTAAATTCATAATATTTTTGTATATGGCTTAGATTCATATGATTTTGGCAGCTTAGAAATCTAATAAATACATAAAATATAATCCTTATTTAACAGTTCATACAATATGGGCCAGACCTTACTGCTGTTAGGTATATTCACAGCTGAATCTACAATAAACAGAACAACATACCACACAAGTCTTGAGTGGCCTCTTGTCATAAATCCCATGCTCATTCTAAAATTATTTGGACAAAAAAGTTAAAGGAAATATCTACCAGTTTGTGACTGTAGTTAATAAATTGTTAAGAAATACAAGGGAGGATATAATTTTGAAATTATGATGACAAGTTGAAACACTATCCTGAAACCAATGACATGAAATTCAAAGGTAAATATAATCTACTTCAATAAGATACATAAAAAATATAAGGTAATGACTAGAAGAAAGAGCAGTTTGATAGCAGGCAATGTACAGATATAAGACTCATAGTTGAGTATGAACTATTAATGCCATATAGCTGATTAAAAAATGAAGTGACTCATTAGTCTGGACTAATATAAAAATAATATCCAGATTATAAGAGGTAATAATTTCAATCTATTCTGTGTCAGGCTACATATAAAGTACTGGAGCAGGAAATATTTAAGAAGAGAAATCAGGTTGCATCTTATACTGCAGACATCTTCAAGCTCTAAGATTCTACTCTTATTGAATTCACAACATGGATTCATTGCATGGTCTTACAGACTATAAAACATTTAAAACAATAAAACTAATAAATTAATATAGTATAATATAATAAAATCAGCCCTCCACCTCCTGCCCTGGTGACAGCAGATCACATGAGCCATCTAATGGGCTCCATCCCATTCTGGGTTCCCCAGGCCCGCTGGCAAAACCAGGTGTTCAGTGCCTTCCGGAAGAGTATTAGAGTGGGGGCCATTCTAATCTCTGGGGGAATGATGTTCAGAGAGAGGGAGCCACCACAGAGAAGGTCTTTCTTCTGGGTCCCACCAGGTGTATCTTCCTCGGGGATGGGACCAGCAGCATTCCCTGCCTCCCTGTTCTGATGGGTCAGGTAGATGTGACCGGAAGAGACGGTCCTCAAATAACCTGGTCCCAAGCCATGAAGGGCTTTAAAGGTGAGAACCAGCACCTTGAATTGCACCCAGAAGCAAATCAGCAGCCAATGCAGCTCCCACAGGAGAGGTGAAACATGCACACCGGGGTCTGCACAATAGCATGCGGGCTGCTGCATTTTGCACCAACTGGAGGTTGGTATATCACTTTATCTATACTGTTCACTCAGAAAAGCAGAAATATCACAAGACACAGAAAGATAACCATCTTACCTGATAGTGCCTGGATGTAGCTGATTTTCAAAAAACAAAGGAGGAGTCTTTAGAACAGTGGCTGAATTCTGCAAAAGTGCTTTTTCTTCTTCTTGGCTCTAAGGAAACCATAGGATAAGTAATGAATCAGGGGCTAACTCTCATGTCACTAATGTTGAAATCCTTACTTTGAATTATAACTTGCCACACAATTTTATGTATATTATGCCTCTCAATATATCACTACATCTTGATGCACTGAAATGGCAAACTCAAGTTTTAAACTTTCTCATAGTTCAGTTGATTAGATGATTAGTCACTTGCCTAGAATTTTACACAGTTTAAGATCTGGGAAGTTAAAATGCTTTATTAGAAGAAGTGGAAAGATTACTAATTTTGTGTCACGTTAAGGAGGCAGAGTTTGCATTGAATACTTTATCAAACTCAGATATCCCAATCTTGTTTTCAGCTGACAAATGTAAACGTTATTCTGAAAGTGAAAATAAAGACACCTAAATACCTGCAAACGTTTTGTTTCCTCAGACCACCAAGCTTCAAAATCTTTTTGCAACTTCAGTTTTGCTTTTTCCATGAGGAGCTGCAAGTGTTCAATCTCTATCTTCAGCCCTTTCAAGTGAGTAAACATTGTTTTATAACTGCAAAATGGAAAAGAAAATATTACAGAAGATGCAACAAATCTGTTGCAACTAAAAAGCTGTTATGTAGAACTGAACTGAACATCTCTCACCATCTGATACCTTCTCACACATTGCAAGTTGGGAAATTGATTTATTCCTTGTTGGATATTTCTCTCTTGTTTATTATTTTTTTGTAAAAAACTATAAAGTCTGCTAAACTTATCATGTAGGATATGAATAGAAAAGGCTTTCGCCAAATATTAGCAACTTACTCATCTGTCAAAAAAATGCCCATTGAAGAGGCCAAATTCTCACTGAATAAATGAGAACATGTTCATGAATTAGACCCTTTTGGTAAGCAGGAACTCTCCAAATCTATTCTCAGAAATTGTCCCTAAATCTGGAGAAGGTCTCTGAGAACTCAAGCTTATCCAGTTCTATAGAAGTGCTTGCCTGACTGTGATCTCCTCTTTGATTTCTGTCTCACCCTACAGCTTTGGATTTTCTCATCTGCTCTGACCTTGAACTACCTTTGGTCTTTGCCTTTAGAACAATGTTCAGCTGTTCTCTTACCAGCTTTCCACTATTTCTATGTTCCAGTTTAGCAAAAGACCCAAAGCAACTAATTGGCACTAAGGTTTGGGGAGACTCTTCTTGAAAAGGGACTTTAGCTAATTATGGGACAAGAGAATATTTAATATCTTTTTCTAGCTAAATCTATGTTTTCCCATTGTTGAAATATGGTCCATGTATAGACAGGTATTAAGCTAACTTAATAGAATGTATGCTGTATACAGTATATGAAATGTACACTTTACTTAGTATTCAGCAACTTACTGTATACAAGAAACATACATACTTAGTTAAGTTTTTAACATATATAATAATCAAGCTAAGAGAACCTTATTTTCTTCTGTTCAATTTGTGTTCGAAGTGCCTCTTCTACTGGATCAGGTTGATTCATTTCTTGAGGACTGATTAGAGCTGCAAGTTAAAAATCACTCAATGTTAACAATTATATAAATAAAGCCAAAGGACACAATTTAAGTTGTGGAATTCTCCCTCTCCCCCTTAAAAAGAAATGGTATAAAAAGCACAGAGTGATGTATAAAACACTCTTTTCCAGTTTTCTTCCCACAACCAGCCTATGAAGTAGGCTGAGACAAAGTGTGGCCCCAGGTTATTCACTGAACTTCCATGGTTGAGGATGGACATGTCTGTCTCCCCTTTGTTCAATAGAAAATACATCATATAATATTAATTCTATATGAATTATTTGTTCCAATTCATCTCTTAAATTCTCCTCTAACTTGTCTCCAACAAAATTATTTTGCTTTTAATATTACTATCTTGCATTTCTCCCAGTGATGCTGCTGAGAAAATACCTCAGATTTCCCTTACTATGTGCTTTATTTCCTTTACAGTAATTTTTTTTCACATTCTTTCTGTTCTTGGCAAAGACATTATACAGAGTTGATGAAGTGAAGATATTAAATTAATAATTCATGAATGTATATAAATATTTTCTTAGTAAATGGAAGAAATAATGTCATTTTTAATAAACTATTTTATTTATTTAATTTATATGCCCTTTAATGCCTTTTGAACTGTAACTGGTATAGAAGCCAAATACATTTCATGCTTAGATGCGTAAATTGTAAAAAGGTTGATAGCTTCAGAAGAAAGATCAGTAATGTCCTCAAAACGCACTGTAGAATTTATTATGAATATTCTCTGGCAATCTATTGTTACTAATATAATTTACTTTTCAGTACGTCTCTAGACTGAATAAAGTACCACATTTATCTCCTGCTTATAATTCCCTATTTAATGAAATATGCAGTGACCTAGCTCTTAACATGCTAAGCTTAAACCATGACCAGCTAACCATAATGGTTGGCATGAAGTATATGGTAAACCGAAACCCAAAAACTATACTATGGTTTAGTACATCAACCTACTTCATTCTACTACTTTTGCAACTGCCAGTGTTGGTCATCCTGAAATGTAGTGCTTTTTATCTGTAAGTAGAATTGAACCTGCCAATCAACTGTTAGTTTCTTAGCTGGTCCTAGCTCCAAACACTGATTGATTCGTACTAAACTTATAAAAACTTTGATATAATATATGTAAGAAAGAAATTTTGCATGTAAAGCTTTATTGAATTAGAGTTAGAATTAATTTTATTTATATACCGCCCTTCTCCCGAAGGACCCAGGGCGGTGAACAGCCCATTGGTTTATTGTAAACCTCCTGTGCTTACTACTCTAGTATGTATTGGGATTCTCTCTAATTTTTTTTTGATAATTTCTCAATATTCAACTGATATTTGGATGGCTTTTATTTATCTGTTTTTATTTTTCCTATATTTTCTACTTTTTTTTTCTACTAACTTCCTAATTTCTAGAATCCCAAATTAACTTTAACAGGGCAATCCAGTACATTTATTCAAATGTAGGCTACACTGGTAATGATATACAACTTTAACATATTTTAATGAAATTTACTCACAGATATTCAATAAACATTTAATATTTAATTTACTAAAAGAAGTTGCAGCATTGAGATACCCAAACACATAGTTGCATGTGCTACTTGCATACTGTGATAGGTATGAACTTGCTGATCCCTATGGAAATCTTGCTTAATATTTCCCCACTCCATAAAGTAGTAGTGGATCGCTACATGCCCTTCCACATTTTTCTTTCAGGAAAGTGATTGACAGTTCCCTTTTGGAGCTGGGAATGAAACTCTTATCTCAAATGACTGGGAAAATGGTGGGACTTCAGTTATTAAAATAATAATAAAATAAATAATAAAATAAAAAAAAATAATAAAGAGCATTTTTAAAGAGTTCACAAAAATAATACTGACTACTGTATAGATCTGCAATAGAAAGGATAAAAAGAAGCTCTGAAAATATTAGAAATAGTAGAGAATAAAGGCTGGCATCCATTTCTGACTTCAGAAAGCGGTTTTCCTGTCCCATAGTGGCAATGGGTCAACCAGACAGTATGGCTCAGCTTATAGTCATCAGGTCTGAATCAAGAAAAGCACTCACTTTTCTCCTCACTTTCAAACAGCAGGATTTCAGAGAATGGGAGAAAAAGTCTTCTCCAGAATCCAGAGAAAAGACAAATTGTATTTTTTTTAAAAAAAATCAGGGCAAATTACTTGTTCCTGATATAAGTGAATGTAACAGAGATTAATCTTATTTGTAAAACTTAATTTTATAATTAAAAACAAATTAAAAACAATACACAAATCTAATCAGCACTCATACACAAAGGATTACAGATAAAAGAAGCTATTCTGACCCGGAGAAAATGAATCGGCTCTAGGTACAGTTCTTTCATCTACTTAAAAATATTTAAAAAGCATTTTTATATGCTTATATTTGTCAGATGATTTCTTATGGAGGAGATATGATTTGAAGGTTAAAACCTGACAAATTCCAATAAATCATCTTTGGACAACATCCCTTCCATCTGCTTTTGTTGTAAGAAAAACCATATGCCAATTTATGCTGTCAATGTGATAGCCAGGATGATGAAGTTAGATTAGGACTATGAAGACCTACATTCAAGTCATGCTTCAGACAGGGCAGCTAGGTGCTCCTGATTGCTGGTATTTCTGAGCTAACTCACTTTAAGCTACTCCATGTTTATGGAGAAGGAATAGGAAAGTGTGCTATGTATACTGTGTGAGCTCCTGGAAGAAAGGCACCAATTTTTTTTTTAAAAGCTATATATCTTTAAAAGTTTAAAATTCAAAGGTTCAAGAGACAAAGAAATGGAATATTAAACAAAATTTAGAATCAGATGTCCAGTCGGCATCTGCTAACGGACATTTGTAGGTGTCAGCAATAATACAATAAATGCAGTTTAAGCCTTTTCTGTTTGGTATCTGCCTTCAGACTCACCCAATCCTGCCGGCTTTTTCCAAGGTCTTAAAGATCTGCTTTTGCCAACAAGCTTGAGGCCCTGGGGGTGTGGGTGAGCCCATTTCTTGGCTGTGTTAACTGGGATGATTTTTAGTGTTGCAGATCGGTTGCTCAGATGCTATTCATGTTATTTGTAATTTATTTCTTGTTTTTAATTGTTAGTTGCCCAGAGTCATGTACAATATTTGAGGAATAAATCAACATAGATGAAATACATAAATATGCCAGTCGTTCATCAAATATTAACAACTAATAGTCTGATCTGAGACAAGCATATGAACATCTCAGATAATTTTTCAGGCCTACATTTACTTTAAATGTTATTTTTTAACTACGTTATTATAACTAAAAAAAGAGAAAGGGAAGGAAGCTTAACCGTATTAGAAATTATTCTGGAAGACATTTGAACAAATTACAGACACTGTAACATTGTGAAATCTTTGCAAAAGGCACTGGGAATCAATAATATAAGTAAAAATGAGGAACCCTTTGCTTCTAGACTCAAAATGACACTATGCTAACAAGACAGTGCAAAACTGAAAACATACTTGTTGGCAAATAAGCTTCTTTTTATGCTTCTTACTTTATTTTTGTGTAATAGAGCTGTTTTGTTCCTATTGTTATGCTTTACATACCATAACGTTTGATTTCATGCTAACAACATATTGTTTTTCTGAATTGCCCCACACTAGTTTTCAAGCATTTTCTAAAAGTCCTTCAAATGACTTTTTGTTTGTCTTCCATATGAATATTTTTTGTTCAAAGGAATTAGTCTTTGTTCCTTCTTCTTTCAAGATGATTAAACAAGCCCCATTAGTACAATGTTCTTGCATCTGGTTGAAACAGTGTCTTTCCCAAAACCTTTGAAAGAGATTCAAAGAGTTAAAAAAAGGATGAATAATTTTGAGACATTTTTATGGCCATGTGTGTGAAAAAGTCACATTTGGAAAGTGCCTAACTTTCCCTGCATCAGGAACATTTTGTATAAACCTAAGATATACAAGTCCATAGTATGTAAGATTCTTAAGTTGTTTTTCTGTTCTGCTTTTCATTTATGCCCGAATAAAAACCACAACATAGTTATTAGATTTTATCACAACTATTTTTCAAGGACTACAGCAGCAACATTCTTAGAACTTGGCCAATCACCAACTGAAAAGGATATTTATTTAGAGAGTACTATGCCAGTAAAACAACATTAACCTCACCAAATTTCAACTTCAAGAGTATTATAAATCAGACCTGCTGAACCTAAGATCTGCAGCATTTTTGCTGGGGCCCTGTTCAATCTCTTTGTGATCCCACAAGAACACTATTTGTTCATGGTCCTTCCCTACATCTTTACAGAAGCATCTTGAGGTTTACCCAACCACTCAAATGTACAATGTGAACGGGAGAAGGCTCAGACTGCTATGTTATCTTTTTTCTAAACTGAGACATGTGCAGTGGAGTTGGTACCAGTTTTCCAGCCTGTTTCACGTTTTAGTTATCACTCCAGACTTAAACTAAATAATAAATTAAATATATTAGTTACAGAAACAGAAATGGAAATGAAACAGAACAGTAGTAGGGAAAGAGAAAAGAAAAACAAATGGAGGCTCACAGAAATGTGTGGGTAGAAAGCAGTGAGAAAGAGAGAGAGAAAGAGGGAGGGGAGAGATACAATCACCCAATTTAAACAAGAGATGACACAGTAAACCAATGCTTGGACATTACTAGTTCAGATTGCTGGTAGAAGCTAGAAGGTAGGGATGAAAAGAAAGAAGTGATAAAGTACTGTTGTTGATAACAAAAAGAAAAAAGAAAAGGGAAAGGAATGATATAACAATGAATACTGGGAAATAATGTATCAGAGATGCAAGGAAAAAAATAGAACAAATTAGAAAGAAAACTTTTCAGCCAAAATTGTAACAAATACTATGCAAAAATTAATTCAGTGAGGCTGACATTTTGAATTGCTAAAAATTTAAAAATGACTCTCTAATGTGCATTGCTTACCTCAGTTATATGGAACTTTCATAGACTTGAGAGATATAATCAACTTTAATCTGAATTTACAATGAAGCACTGTTTTTGTATAAATATACAATCATGTATCTTGTTTAGACACTACTCAAGACTGAACCTTTAAACATAAATCTTCACCTCTGAGCAACTACTGTAGTTGATATGTTTATATATCTACACCAGTCAATAGAATTTATCCACAATTATATCAGTACTGTTCCATTTGCTTAGATGAAACTGGTAAATCTATGAAAATGCACAGTATCTGGGTTATCTAATAAAGTATGCAATTTGTACATGTATATCATTTAAGATTAGATCAATTTTTCTTTATTGAAAGATGCCATATTACAATTTGATAATATAATTCCAGGAAGGAATTTTAACCACCTTTCTTTCCTCAAAGTATCTATTCACTGGATTCAAAGCCATATCGCCAATGACAGCCAAGTGAGGAAGCCTTGCCATACACTTGGCAACTACTGAGGCAGCCATAATTTTCTCTGAAACTTGACATGAGCTAGAAAAGTAGTGCTACATATAAAATTCAGAGGAACACTTCCATTCATCCTTACCTTGCCTTTATAATTAATTTATTTTATACTCTAATTTATTGAAAATTTCCACTAACAAGCAGAATTTTAATAAATATTCTAATGTGTATACTAGTCTTCCCCAACCTGATGCCTTAAAGTATGATGCAAATTTAACTTCTAAAAACCCTGCCATCCTGGCTGTAACTTCTGGGAACTGTTGTCTCAATACATGTGGAAAATGCCAGTTTGAAGCAGATAGCTGTAAAACATCAGTGTGAACACTATTGATAATAAACGCTGAGTAGAAGAATACTATTACTAATTAAAGTCATTAACATATTTATTAACTTAGCTTCTCATTGACCTTGTCCCAGAATGCCAGTTTTCTCATACCTATTCCAGTAAACCCAAATCAAAATTATTGGGTAACACATTTAATTGTAAGCTGCCCAGAATCCCCACAAACTGCAAGATGGATGGCACATAAATTTAATAATTATAATTATTAATTATAATAGATTAATAGTTACTTTCATATATCTAATTGAAGCACATAATTATTACAATTGTTTTTATAGGTTACGTGAACATATTGCTCCCTACCTCTGCCCCTAGATCCATCATGGCGAACCTATGGCACGGGTGCCGCAGGTGGCACGTGGAGCCATATTGGTGGGCACGTGAGCTCAGCTCTGGCACACATGCGCGCACCGGCCAGCTGATTTTTGGGCCTTCTGGGCCCACTGGAAGTCAGCAAACTGGCCATATCTGGCCTCTGGAGGGCCTCCA
>JANHZT010006376.1:0-12361 GCA_032468215.1 Stegonotus admiraltiensis
CCAAAAGCGAGGGAAGCATGGGGGGGGTCACGCACACATACGCGGGGGTGGGACGCATAGAATTATGGGTGTGGGCACTCACGTACACAACCCCCCCTGCACTCCCCTTGCTTTTGGCACGCGATGGCAAAAAGGTTAGCCATCACTGATCTAGAGAAACTGTGGAATTTATTTCCTTGGTGCCATTTCATAGATACATTGACTACTGTAACATCAAATGTAGAGGGCAGTTGCCTGAAGCTTCTGATCCCTAAAAAAAAATCCTTTAAAAAATTCTAACCCTAAATCATATGAAAAGAGAAATGAACAATGTTGGTGTGAGTGAAGCTCTCCCTTTCCCTCTCCTTGCATAAAGAATCTGCACATGATACACAATGTGTCAATGTGTCCTGAACACTTCTGCTGCCCTTCAATACGAATGTGCAATGATAATGATGTCACAGAAAATACAGACAGAATCCCCAGAAATCAGATACAATCAACATCATGATGACATCGTCTGTTCTACAAAACATTCCACAAATAACATCTAAGCTAGAATCTGCTGTATTTCTCTTACACTATATTCTGATCATGTAGCATGATGAACGCAACATTATTTAATTTCAGTTTCTCTCCAGACAAATATATCCTCTTCGTCCTCATCCTTCTTAAAGAAAATGGTTTGTTTATGTTGAGGTTAAATATTATCCTATTATTAGATTTTACTTTTTGTGGTTTGTTTCTATATTTTATTTTGAATAATACATAGAGGGATTTTTTCAGATTTTTATGATGTTCACTTTTCAAACAACAGATTTTAGTTCAGTGTTTTACCTAGTATTATGCCTAGAGATAGAGAAAATCATAGGGATAAAATGTAGAGACACGATTATACTAAGACAATAATACACAGTATAGGCCTTACTAAATTATTGTAAACCTTATTTTAAAAGCCTATGAGCACATAAAACAACTGTACTCATACGTATAATATACATTGTATAATCCCCACTGGAGACATAGATTTACATATTTGACTTCTGTAGAGGATTCTCATTTGGCTGTTTTCCACTGGGAACTCTGGTGTACTCCGTAGTGGTTATATAGAGATAACCAGTACATTTTCAGTGGGATATTTCCTGGGGATCTAAAAGAAACAAGATGAAATAATTCAGCTGCTTTGGTCTCACTGGACCATACGCTAATGCAAATGAACATAAGTTTTCAGTGAGTTTTTTTCATTTCTGAGCAAGTTCTCATTGGACTACATTGTCTCATTCAGGATTTTTTTCAGAAAATCCAAACAATCTTTCACTTGTGGAGTGCTTGGTGATCTCTGGGCTTGTTTGCTTGCTTGCAGAAGTTTCATTATCCAATTACGTAACAACATCATTAATGGCAGCACCAATTTAGCCCTGCGGTATAGATATTCTCTTCTACTGGAATCTTTCATTTCTATCCATTCTGCACATCATAACTCTTCCTTCTACCCTATTTCATGTTTAAAAAAATCAGTTATGAAAGAAAAAAATATCTAGAAGCTCTCTCTGTGAACCCATGCATGACTGGTCATGGTTACTGATTTTTTTACACGTACTGGCTTCCTTTATAGTGCAAAATAGATGATTCATTCTTACTTGTAGTTATAGCAACCTTAGTTCTAACACAGTGGAAGTTTGTTCTGAAATTAATGGGCCTACTTTAGAAAATTATCTTCAGAAATTGCACATATTTTACACAAGAATCAATACTACGATTCTCTGTGTTTTAAAAAAACGAACGGGGTGCATACTTGATTATTTGTACTTAGTTATCATCAACTTTTCAAACACTGTACTCGGCTGAACACCTGAGTAAATTTTTCCAGAAAGATTGATAATGAACGGGTATGTAAAACTGATAAATCTATTTAACTAAGCAAAGAATGAAAATCACATTTTCAGAATGGGTTATCATTTTCCATATACCAAAAGTCTGTAAATGAAGTTTGAATAGAGATATCTATTCCTGTTTTCCACTGGCGCACTGTTGCTCATTGGGATGAGTGAAGTAGAAACACTATTCTATTTTATGTGGAACATAATCATCTGTTACCTTATCAACAATAATTACATTACTAAGAAAAGGATTTGGTCTACCAATGTATATTGCAATATCTGAACTTATTCCAAATATTCTTAACTAGAAACAGGTCATAGGGCTATACCAGTGGTGTCAAACTCACATCATCACAGCGGTGTCATGTGACTTACTGGGAGTTTTTCCCTCTTCCCTAAACTGGGTGTGGGCATGGCCAGTGTGTGACACATCCGGCCCATGGGCTGGGAGTTTGATAGCCCTGGCTATACTATTATAGGTCAGTTAACCTGGGAGGAAGCTACACTAAATACAATGTTCAACCTTATTAAACCTTCAGAATACCAATACACAAGTCAGTCTATTCACATTTACACAGAAACAGATCCCAAATAATTCAGCAGGCTTTCTTTTGCACTAGTATCCACAGATCAGCAGATTTATGTGCTAACTCAGAGAATAGAAAGAATGTTAATGCTTTATTATGCCTCTTCCCTTAGGGCTGTTGAAGATGCTACAGCAGTGGTGGGATTCAGCCAGTTCGCACCACTTCGGGAGAACCAGTTGTTAACTTTCTGAGCAGTTTGGCAAACTGGTTGTTGGAAGAAATCATTAGGGCAGAGAACCGGCTGTTAAATTACTTGAATCCCACCACTGTGTTACAGGCAGGATCATAGGGTATTTGTATTTGCTTCAACGCTTTTGAATATATGTATAAACAGAATAAAAACCGCTAGAGGACACAAACACGTTCCATATCTAGAGCAGCCTTTTTTACAACCAATTTTAAGAACCGATCATTATATAAGCATGCTATTTAGAGACAAGGAATCTGTTTAATTGGATTTATTCTAAATGAAGCATATTTGAATAGAATTTTTTTTTCTATCACAAATACTGCTTTTGGCCAAAAATATACCCACATTTTTTGTATTTGCCATGATTATTTACATTAGTCTTGAATATGCCTGTGCCACTTATTTATATTTCAATTCAAATTGAACAATGTTTTCAATTTTTCTCTTAAGTAGGTACTATTATGTTTTATTATATTTGATAAACTTATATAATAAATTTCACATATAATTCTGTAACTACCAAGATGTCTGATATATTCCTTTTATTGGTGTTTCCAAAATAGTAAGGTATGATTAATCCATAATTTTAAAAAGCCTTTGATTTAAAGCAACTTTAGAAGATGTTTCTACTTTCCATTTATGTTTCCGAAGTATGGGAAACTGAATGCTGTAAGGGTTTTACAAAAGTTCGTGTACTTCTAATTTGCCTTAATCATTCAGCTCAATTTTGGGTTGCGCAGAGATGCATCCAAATCCTTGTTAGATTTGTTCTTGTGGAATACATGCTTGATGTATTTCCCTAATGCTTTCCCAAGCTCTCCTTGACTATAGCATTTGGCAGGTAGAAGTTCAACAGGTGTGCAATTTCTGCTTGATGCTATGTGACTTTTGTATTGGCAAAGCAACCTAAAATTTATCTCAGAGACTCACCTCTGATTACAAAAGTCCTATACTTGATCTTTCCCTTGTTAGAACTGCAAACAGGCAGTCCCAATTAGAAAAGCAGATAAAAAGGCTTATCTGGATACAGCGGTTACTTATCTTATCCAAATATATTAGTTACCTATGAATCGAGGCTCCCATAATAATCACCTGATGTATCACGTAGGCAGCACCCTTTCACTTTTTAATAGGTGTCCTCCATTCAAAGACAGCCCTAAGAACTGTGACTTTCAGTTGATCATTAACCTTTTTTTTGTTTAGGATGAAAATATTTCTTAAATGTAAACAAACTCTTCCTGTGCAAGAATTACCTTCCTGTTCTCATAATAATTTATTATGATTGCTTCCATAGTTAGGAATTTTTTACAGCTTTCTCTCACTTATGCAGAACTGAAGCATGGGAGAAATCACCCTACTACAGTCAATACAGGAACCACCCAACAGACAAGTGCAAGTAATGAAGTGTGGAAAGGGCCAAGCAGGAAGAGGATAAGCATCAATAGCTTCTAAAACACAAACACATCACTACAGAATTCAAGGTCAATACAGTTTGAAAGAGAGCCAGTTGAGATAAGGCTCTAGACTAGAGGCTGTGAGTTCTAATCACATTTTAGGTATGAGGTTAGCTGGATGACCTTGAGCCAGTCACTTTCTCAGCTCTGTGAAAGAGCCAATCTCTTTTGCAAAATCTTGCCAAGTAAAGTACAGGGTCTTGTTCAGGCAGTGAAAAACTGACTTGAAGGCAGAAACAAATATATAAGCAAGCTAGTAGTTAAATATGTCCTTACAATAGGTCCTCAAAAGCTGAAAAAAGCATTTATACAGATAAAATATTAGAATTTATGAGTGTCTCTCTCAGAAAGCATTTTTGAGCTAAAATTGGAGCAATTAGATGTCCCTAGGGAACATCTGGCTGCAGACCACATAAGATAGAGAGACAGTGTGGTTTTTGTCTATAATGTACAATTACAGTAGAAGTTATACAATATTTTCAGCAATAGACTGGGCAAGGAAAATGACTTACCTGGATATTGAGTCATTCTTCTCACAGTTCAATGTTAGACACAGTGCTTTGGTTACTGAAATACGTTATCCAACCACCGTAGCTAATTCTTTTCCACTGTTAAGTTTGGCATTCTGGAAGATCCTCAAAACTAGGTTTTGTCATCAGACCTGGGGATCTAATGGAAATATGGAGCCTGCTATATTGTGTGTAAGGCAAGCTCAGAATGCACTGTCATGTTTTTTGGTTATTATTGTTTTAACAGTTTTAACTTGTATTTTAATGGTTTTAATTGCTTGGATAGTTTGTGTTTTTAATTGTATGCACTGCCTACAGCCGTGATGGCGAACCTATGGCACGTGTGCCACAGGTGGCACGCAGAGCCCTTTCTGCCGGCACGCCAGCCATCACCCCAGCCCAGGTCCACCGCACATGTGCGCACCTCCCATCAGCCAGCTGGTCTTCTGGTCTCAGCTGCGCATGCACGGAGGCAGGGCCTTCCTTGATCTCTGCAGGTTCTACCCTCTGCAGATGCCTCTCTGTGGCAGGAAAGCAGGAGAAAGCTAGCATGCGATGTGGGGAGAAACTGCAAAGATCTGAGGAAGCACGGAAGGCAGGAGGCACTTAATCGGGGTAGGAACTTTGGAGACCTTGGAAGGCAGGAGAGAGTTGGATTCCATGGGGGAGGAGCTTTGGAGATCGTGAAAGGCAGGAGAGAGCTAGGATTCAATCAGGAAGAAACTTTGGATATCGTGGAAAGCAGGAGAGAGCTAGGATTCGATGGGGGAGAAACTTTGGAGATCGTGGAAGGCAGGAGAGAGCTAGGATTCGATGGGGGAGGAACTTTGGAGATCATGGAAGGCCGCAGGCAGCTAGGCATGCGTAAATGGGGGCGCGCATTGCATTATGGGTTCCGGCACGCGGGAGCACGAGAGCGCTCTCACGCTCAGGCTTTTGGCATGCAATGCCAAAAAAGTTCGCCATCATTGACTTAGTGGGAGTGTGGAATTATCAAATAAAGCCAAGTTATTCACATACAGCCAAGACTTGAACTATAAACTGTATTTGTTACGTCTACTTGATAGACGAAAACACATCTTTGATTACTTTGGACCTTTCCTGATAACTGATAATCAACTCAAGGTCAAATCTAAGGTGTGCAATCCAATTTTACACAAAGCTTTTGCTCCAAAGGCAAGCATAGAAATTTTGTACAGAAATAGTTAATTAATAGCTTGCACAGGTTATTTTAGTTCAGTGAAATAAATAGGTGAGCCTGCTGAATCTAAGAAGTGGTCCTATGAAATTGCCTGTATCAGTCTCAGACTTGTATCATTTTTGGAATTTATTATAGTTATCTGACATGTTGTCTTTGCTTTTGACATGGGGAGCAATGATGATATTGTGTGGTTTGTGGTATGTTCTGGGTGTAAGAAGAAGGTAAGGAAGATTACTTTCAAACGTTCTTTCACGAAATCTAATTTTCCTCCCTTTTAATAATATTATAGATTTCTTTTTGAAAAAAAATCTGTGTTTAACACTTTTATTAACTAATTGATACAACGATTGATTGTGTGTATATGTATAGGAAAGCAGAAAAGGATTCTATAATCTATTTGCAGCATAAATATAGAAAAAATATATATAAAAGAAATAGAGATATGTGTAAATAGGCATTGTAATCATATATAAATAGATTATTCATATTTTATTGTGAATTAGCATTTTATTCAAAGGGTTAGATAAACTGCCTTAGTAAACAAAGTATGAATGATATCTTTAGCTTGACAAATAGGTTATATTGAATTTGATTTATAATCGGTCTGAGGCATTCTAATTATTGGAGCTATATTAAGCTTCTAGACTGGCTTCAAATTACTGAGTTCTCATCAATTCTCTACTACCTCCTCAATAGATTTATTACTCAGGGGAGAGCTAGTAATGGTGAAAGTACCAAGTTATAAATAGTGTTTGCACAGCAAACATCAAGGCAAAACCTTAATTAATGAAGGTTCGTTCTCCCAGCTTGTGGGTTGGTTTCTGAACATTTCATTACCAGGCTAGGTAACATCTTCAGCGGAGTTTAGGGGATCCCATCCTACACCCAAGCTACAGATATTCACCATTATTGCAAACCTTAATTTATATTGTAAATTTACACTCTATGAAATATGAATATATATTCCTTTCTTTAGACGTCAAGGGGAGCCACCTTTGGAGAATGGAATGCTTCCATATCTTGGCTGTGCTTTAGAATTTGGGGTCCATCCTCTCAATTTCCTCAGGGAACGACAAAAGAAGCACGGTCCCACTTTCACATGCCAATTGGCTGGAAAATATGTCCATTTCCTCACAGATCCTTTCTCCTATCATGCAGTGAGGCAACAAGGAAAAAACCTGGACTGGAAAAAATTCCATTTCGCAACTTCAGCAAAGGTAGCATTTAAAAAGAATAACTATAGTAATAAGGTACTTTTTCTGTTAAAAGTGAGCAGGGTGAAGGGCTCAGTTTAAAAACCATGCCACCAAATACTGATTGGTGTGGGGTTTGGGGTTGTTAGCACAATATAAGGATGCTGTCACAATATTCTGTCCCAAATTTCACATTAAATTTACTTATTGCTTTGTCTTACTTAGAGTTCAGTAATTCAAATTGCCTCTACTTCTTTTACAACCTAAAAGAATCTTCCTTAATGTATATCGAGATTGATTTTCTTTATGGATTTTGATTAATCAATGCCAGCATACTTAAGAAGATGAATTGCGGGAATACAGATGAATTTATTGTACAGTTCCTATGTACTCATTGGGACTAACTTCCAGTTATACTTAGAAATTTCATTTTAAATTATTTATTTTCAAAAGACATAACAATAGCAGAGAAAGCAAGAATATAAATTTAGGATTCTAACTTAGTATCAGTTTAGTGATTGGTCTGACTGATTCAGGGTGTAATTTTGTGCTTTCTTGCCTGATAATACTTGCCCTTAGGCTGGTATCAGCCTTCAAATAAAGACACCAGTTCAGTGTCAAATTTTATCTCCCCACCTGTAATTTAGACTACTGTTGGAAAACAGAAATGTAAATGCTGCATTTCTCAGAATACATACAGTAACAACAAATTATTTAAAGTATAAATTTTCTGCCATAGAGACTCTCATTATTATGACGGATTTTTAATCTGGAAGATAGGTTTTAGATTGGTTTCAGATTTAGTGTTTGCTAACATTTTCTCATCCACCATATAAAATCAATGATGGATGTAAATCCATTTCCTATTATAGATAAATCTCCGGAGTTTAAATGGTTACTAAATGGGAATTCTAAATGGCTGTACTCTATCACTCAGAATCCATCAGTAGGCAATATGTTTAAGTATACCTCATCCTTAAGGTTTCTCTTCCCCTTTTATAAATTATAGAAAAAATAAAGTGCTTTCAATTTCAGATGCACATTATTATTCAGTTAGACCAGAACATACAACACTCTAAGTAGTGCCATTCAGTTCTACCTTTAAGATGATTTGTGGTGGGTTAAATGCCATCAAAATAGAGTGAAAAATGGGATAGGGGAAGAGATTAGATAATTAATTAGTGGCAATTAATATTCTCAATATTTGGTGGCAGGCCTTTGGACACGCAAGCATTGATCCAAGCGATGGATTCACTACTGAGAATATGCACCATACCTTCATAAGAAAATTGCAAGGCAACGCCTTAACATTTCTCAGTGAAACTATGATGGAGAACCTGCATTATGTCATGGTGGAGTCAAATGCAGAAAAAATGAATCTCAATGACTGGGTCACTGATAAGCTTTATGAATTCTGCTATCGTGTGATGTTTGAATCTGGGTTTTTAACACTTTTTGGTACAGAATTTAATACACATCATGACAAGGTCCATGCTTCTAGTCAACAAGCCCAGAGAGCATGTATCCTCAGTGCCCTGGAGAACTTCAAGGAATTTGACCAAATCTTCCCAGCTCTTGTAGCAGGTCTTCCAATCCATCTATTTAAAAATGCCTACAGTGCACGAGAGAAGCTAGCTGAGGCTCTGCTTCATGAAAACCTTAAAAAAAGAGAAAACATTTCTGAACTCATTTCTCTCCGTATGTACTTGAATGATACATTGTCCACCTTTGGTGATATGGATAAAGCAAAGACACATCTTGCAATCCTGTGGGCATCACAAGCTAACACAATACCTGCTACATTTTGGAGTTCATTCCATCTTATTAGGTGAGTTCATACAAATAGTGGTCAACAAGAAAACTATTTCTATTTATTATGGTCAGTTTATTTATTGTTGACTAAATGATGAGATAAGTAGTAGTTGATATGCTGGATAAATATTTTTAAATATAGTAGTGATATTTGTTAAACATTTTCTTCTGCCTGTCTGATTTCAGACACTATTAATAAAGCATGACTTATTAGAGGTCTATAGAGAAGAAATGGCAGAGCCAGGGGACAAGTAAAAAGAGGGATCAGCCTAGAACATGGGTGTCAAACTCACAGTGCCATATTGCTGTCATGTGATGTTTCACTATATTTTCTTCCTTCATGGAGCTGGGGTGGGCCTGGCCTGCATGTGACACATCCATCCCACGGACCTCCGGTTGGACACTGCTGGACTAGAATCATTACTTAGCCACAGAGAAAGTCCACAACCCCCCACCTTGATTGCCGTTGACCCATTAACCTGACCATACGTTGAGAAGATTCCTGTACATAGGCTTTTAGCAATAAATCAGTTAAATTGGACTTTCACATGTGGACTTGGTCTTTTGCACCTGTACTGCTGTAGTTTATTACTTTGTAAAACGCTATTTATATGTTCCATTTTTGCTACAAAGCTTAGGACAACCTTTTACAAACCAATATTACCTAACAACTTCAAATCAGAACTCTTACAAAGCTTATGCTGGAAAATTCAGGATTTGTATCCTAGGATAATCTGCATTTACCGATTTCATGATGGCCAGGAATCTTTTAGAGAACATCTCTGAAGATAAGGAGCGTCATGAAACCAATATTACAAAAGGAAGAGCATTAAAATAAACTCTAAAAAAGGCCATTTATATTTGCTTAGAGTCAGACTGTGTGTAAATACCCTGTAACAAACGCTTGCAGCATCCTAATATTTGGCAATAACATTTAAGAACATTGGTGATATTATTCTGATGATACATGTCCCATATTGATTCATTTATCATTAATCTGACCCCCATAAGGGTTAATTGGCCTATGTATTCAGGAGAAAAGATGAAACTACATAATATCTCCATAGAAATTTGATGCCAACAAGATTGGTAGTTGTCTATCATCAGCAGAAATACTAGCTCTGTAGGATCAGACATGATTCTGAACCAGAAAGTGGGAATCATGGTCTATGTTTGGGCCTTAATGCTTGAAACATTAGCTTTAGGCTTCATAATTGCATTCGGGACACATCTTGGAGCACTGAACTGAATCCTAATAAACTTGATTGAATGGTTTAATATGCCTTAAGGGTTGTAAAAAAGGCTGAACTGAATACCATACAATAATTGTGTGACTTGTTTAGGCATAATTGCTACAGAAATATATGTTTAGTTCTGTTAAAGTTACAACATGCCAATTTCCAGGTTCTGATGCTTGAGTCTCCAGTACTTAGGATGTTATAACTTCTCAATTGTCTCCTTTTTGGAGTATATGAAGCTAAAAACAACCTTTCAGAATACATTTTGATAGTTGGGTACTAAGACTGAGAAGTAAAATGCAGTAAAGCTGATCATAGAGAGGATGTAGACAGAACATTTCCATAGGCAAACTGAGCCATGCAACCACATTTCATAGCTGAGTCAAGATAGAAATGCTGTCAATGGCCATGCTTCCTGTCTTGGTTTTTTAAGGATATGATTATCAAGGCAAGGCCTGCCTGAAACTTATCACAATCTGGAGCTGTTTCTGAGGACAGTACACAATGACTGTAATAATGCATTTTTATTACTGTTCATTGTATGGCTTAGATTAATGTCTAGAGTCGCCTCAGCAAGATGGATAACACAGATGATTAATAATAAACATTTGTATTGTGATTTCACTATGTCTTTTTGTTTCAGGAATCCCAGTGCAATGAAAGCAGCTACAAAAGAGGCAGAACAAGTTCTAAAAGATGCTGGCAAAAAGATCTGTTCAAGCAGGAAACCCATTTGCTTGAATCAAAAACAGCTAGGTGACATGCCTATATTAGGTATGCTTGGTTAACTTTTGCTGAAATGTATGAACTCCCATCTGCTAGAATTTAGAAACCACTAATCATCAGAACAAATCAGCTGGATAATAGTCTTAGTCCTGCTCTAATGATGAAATATAGTATGCTTGGCTGGAACAACAGTTCATGCATTGGTTTTGATTTTTCATTTTTACTGGATCAGATTACTTTTGACTTTATTATCAGTACAGTAACTCAGCTGTTTATTTTACATTTAGATGAAAGTTCATTTCTACTGTCTTTACACAGAGAGCATTATAAAAGAAGCACTAAGACTCTCCAGTGCATCCATGACAGTCCGAGTTGCAAAGAAAGATTTCATTTTGCAATTGGGCAGCGATTCCCACAATATCCGCAAAGACGACATCATAGCTGTTTATCCCCAGCTGTTGCATCTTGATCCTGAAATTTATCCTGATCCACTGGTGAGTTTTCCAACAAAACATTTTGCCTGACTATGAATAGGAAGAAATTATTCTATATTATAAAACAATTTGGGTTCTGGTCAGTGAATTCTCCCACAGGTAAGAACTTAATACCATAGGCAGAATAATATCAGTATTTGTTCAGGCTCCATCTTTGCCTCACTATTACCAATAATTAGGTGGGTTAATACTTTTCATTCATAATAATAAGATTAATTAGTTTAAATATCATACCAATAATTATTTCAGTTTTAGCTTCCTAAGACATTATGGTTTACCAATGTTGATAAATCACTGGGAAAGAAATAGACTGAGGTTATTAAGTAAACCATGATCATAGGTAGAAAGAGTTAATATTAATTTTAACGGTTTTTAAATTTTGTACTGTATGTTTTTTATTCTTGGCTGTTCACCGCCCTGAGTCCTTCAGGAGAAGGGCGGTATATAAATCAATCAAACAAACAAACAAACAAACAAACAAATAAATAAATAAATATACAGCACACTACTCTGGATATAGCAAGAAAGAAGCCATAAGTACTAGAATTAGATGCCAAATAATCTGTTTTGCTGATAATTTTATTGAAGTGTACAATACAAAGATAAATACAAATGCAAACAAATAGCAATAGAAACAGTAAAGAAAAAAGTGCAAAGAGATAGAAGAAAAAAAGAAATCTTCATATATTCTTTCACACCATTTGAAGTATCTTATAGGAAACATTCTTTCAAGTCCACCTAGCCCCTTACTTTTCCTAAATTAACATTGTAGTTCCCTTTTTGCTGTTTTCCAAGTTTCTTCTTCTTTTTACTCCTTAAATTTAAATAAAACTTTATTAATCCAGGGCACAAGGGAACTCCTGGCATGATAAATCTTGTATTTAGAAGGTTATTAATAACCAAACATATCATTCAGGGGTGGGTTCTAAAATTTTTAGTACTGGTTCTGTGGGCGTGGCTTATTTTCTGGGTGTGGCTTGGTGGGGGGTAATGTGACTGGGTGGGCATGGACAACTTTTTTAAAAAAACTTTTAAAAGCATTTTTTCTACAACCTTAAGAGGTTGCAGAAAAAAATGCTTTTAGAAGCCTCTGACGAT
>JANHZT010006376.1:16087-29481 GCA_032468215.1 Stegonotus admiraltiensis
GGGGGGAGGAACTTTAACTTTTATCAAGCATCAAAAGTGCCTCAAGATTGCTAGAAGGAAGGAAAATAAACTATACCAGTGTAAAGAGGAGCATGTCTATAGGCATGCCTGCACTGCAGCATCAGCATCAGCAGATCAGCATCAGCACTCAGTGCCATATGTATTTGGCCTAAATTATTCTTCCCCTGCACTGGCTTTGAAAGGAAGAGAAGCAAGAAAAAAAAGGAACAGGCAGTCTCCTCTACAGGGGAATCCTTTTTGCTCACCATGGCCTTTTAATCCTTGAATCATTTTTTCAAATATATACTTGATTTCTTGCAGCAGTTTGACGATTAGACTCCTAGGATTATTTAAACTCCTTTTAAAATAAAAATGCAGTAAGAACACTGCAATTATTAGGCAAATTACCCAAACATTCAATTTTCAGAATATGTGATTTTTAGATTTTTCCTGCCAGCATTTATTGGATATGTCCTTTTACATGTATCTTAGACAACACATTTTAGATTGAGAGGATATTTGTATTATTTTTAATTATTATTTTAATATAAACATTTCCTTGCATTTTCTTTGCTTCCAATCACAACTAGTATAAACTGATGTTCCTTTCCTAGAAAAAATATAGAAGTCATTTTCCACTGTTTTCTTTTGGGATTTAAAAAAAACATTTCCTAAGCTCGTCCACGTGGTATGTCTTGAGGTTCTTCCATCCAACTACTCACAAAACCTGATGGTGCTTAGTTTTTTCAAAATTAGTCAAGGCAAGCTTGGTACAATCATGATCTCATAATGGTTGCTTTGAACAACTAAGCAGCAGGAACTATGAAGTAAATTTATTTTGTTGAAAATATTATAAACTAGTATACATCATAGATATTGTAATACTATAATAAAGTTATTGAGATTATTGTAATTGAATTTGCTAAGTATTTATGAGAAGTTAACTGAAGTATCACTAGAAAATAATTTATCAATAAAGTCTTATGCTTCTTGGTTCTAATTCATAGACGACACCTAATTTCAATCAAAATTAGGTTTTATGTAAGATGAATATTCAATCATTGGACTTTGTCTCTGACAATAAAAGCTCAAGCTGTAGTACCCAATGTAGTCTTCATTATCTCATATTTCACAATAGTGTGATAAATATCTTATATACATTTGCATGGATTAAAGGTTGAAACAGCTTCCATGTTGGATAGGTTTATTATTTATTATGGTTATAAACTAGACATGAGATAAAGCAGAGTACTTGAATATCAACCAATCTTTTTCCATTATTGTGAATGGGATCATTTCAAATTTATGATTAACTAATGGACTGAATCAATTCAAGCTTAGCTCAAAATAAAATAACCATAATCCAGTGGAAATTTAATTGAGGATATCTAATTTACTTCATAATATTTTCCTTGTATCAGCTGTTTGATTAATAGGGAAACCCAAACATGCACTGGCAAAACAGATGTATGTAACAATTTTATATTGAAACTGAAAATGTATCATGTTTCCATATATGAAGCGAACAGGACTTTCTATTATAGCATTTTCTTCTTGCTTTTCATATTTACTGCAGGTCAGTTGGACAGTTGAAATATGGCAATTTATTATGCATTGTATTCAAAATCAGTTAAAAGTTCTAATAGTCTTAACTTTCTTTTACCCTCAGATTTAAGGCAGGAGCAGATTGAACCATTCTGTTTTTTATATTAATAAACATGAAAAATAAACAGAAGCATTGTAATTTAAACATGTTCTTTATTAATTACAACATAATGGTAATTTATTTTTAGTTTAATCATGCACATATTCTACTTTCAAAATCTTGCTTTCATTTCAACATCTTTTCACTTTTTAAAATTTTTATGTCTTTGAAAACTAAAGTAGCCTGTACCAATTACAAACCAAGTTGTAGAAATCTGGAGCTAACCCTACTTAAAATTTACACTCAAGCATTATATCCTATACTTAAAGGCAACTTCTCTTCTTGAAGGCTTGGATTCCTGGGCACAAAATTGAAGAAAAAAATACTATAAAGATGTTTAAATATTTGAATATAGGTTTATCTTTGAATAAACCTAGCTTAAAAAGGAGGAAAAAGTATCTTTGCTGAGGAATGAGCTGTGTAGTTTGAATAGGCTTTTTGAAAAGCTGCCACTAAAAATCCTAACATTTGATAACACTTTTATTATTTTAAATGAAACTATGCTGGTCAAATAATTGATATAATACCATAAACCGTCTATTCACAAAAGATTGCTCTATTGTGATTAGAAGATACAAGTGCAATACAGTTAAATACAGGTTGATGTATTATTACATCATCTTAAGTTTCAGACATTTTTATAGTCAAGTGCTTTTTGGGAACAGTGGAATTTGAATGTAGAATCTTGTGTTGATAAATTTTGCTGTTAACCAAGCATTTGTGGTCACTACTTTTTTTTTAAAAAATGGTTCTGTTCCTATTCCTTTCCTTATATCAATTGATACTATGCTTTAAAATGCTACAAGTGGAATCTTAATCCAATGTTCTATCCCTGTGGATAAAATTCCAAGATGATCTGTACATCCTGTGTTGCACATTTTCTTCTTTATTATTTACATCAGAGCATAACCAGAAGCAGAAGTTAAATTTGGCATACCATTAAAATCTTTAATTTGGATTTATGAAGTTTGCAAAATCATAATTTGTATTTTTGGAAAATTGCTTGGAAAAGCAACTAGCCATAAAAAATTAACCTGGAGTAGAAATATCCAAAGTTTGTAATATCCAAAGTTCAATGATCATACCTCTGTGATAATTTCCACTTGCGGAAGCTAATCTGCATGCTCAAAACCAACATGCAGGAAGTTGAAAGTTACATATTAAGAAGTCACTGCTATTCAAATTCAGGTGTAGAAGTGATACTGCAAAGTGACTTTATTAATTGGTCCTCAATTACCTATTTAATACAACACAGCACACTATTTCCCTCTTAAACCAGACTTTAAAAATCATACATATTATTTTATTATATTACTCTCTTTAGTCATAAAAGTTAGAGTTCACATTTGGTAACAGGAAACCTGTTTACAGAATAAAATTAAAAAATACTTTGCATCTGTTCTGCAATCTGGCACTTACAAGTATGGTTAGTAATAACTGATATTAAAAGGGAATGATAGAACAAACAAAATAACTCGGAGCGTAACACATGTTAAAAGCATGTTAGGTAAGTGAAAGACATCATCCTATGATCAAAAATATTTCTAAGTGATAAATGGGACTAAGAAACTGAAGTTTTCAATTGTTGATACAATGAAAAGTTCTTCTATAGTTCAAGTTTTACAAAAAACAAATCCCATGCTATACACACAGAAACCCGCCCCCCCACTGTATTCCTATAATATCAAATGTACTTTCCTATACATTTTCTGTCAATATTTTTTTTCTTTCCCTGTTCCCCCACTTCCATAAAGGTATGGAATTGAATTCACAAAAGTTGAACTAGGAAGAATACAAATTCAACATTTGTTTAACAAATCTTTTTGTCCGGCACTTTGAATAAATTGTTACTGGAAGACTGAACGAGTTTAAAAGTCAATTGCTATTTTTAACTAGAAAATGATGGAATTCTTTTGGTCTTTTCCTCGTTTATTTGAAGCAACCTTGCAAATCAACATGCAACATTATCTATTCCCCGAGCCTACCTTGCACTGATAGGCTTACAATTTATTTCAGCTGTTGTAATATCACAGTATTCAATATATCTGATTCTTGTAATGTCAGGCTTTCATCTGTAAGTTCTTTATGTGGAAATGTAGTCAGAAGAACAAAGTCAGTTGTGGCAAACAAAGGCCGAGACTGGACAATAAAATTTCGTATATCTGTAATCCTGTTGACATGAATAAGATTTACAATTTAGTTGTTGGATCAGCAGAATTTTATGCTACTGTATTATACCATGGAAGACTGGATGGAATTTTGGAGATTGTATGTTCAGTTTCAAGATCCTACAGTGTAGGAAATTTATCTAACTTACCTATGTGTTTGATTAAATCTTTGTATTAAACGACTGCCATCAGCTAGACGAATCTGGATCTTAGTTGTTGGTACAGTGGCATCTATTGGAACAGTGGCATCAAGAAAAGGTTTGTTTTCTTCTTCTGGAGATGAAGGTGTGCTAACAATCTCAGGGGTAAGGCTGAAAGAAAATAAAACAAGGTAGAAAAAAGATACAGGACATGATTCTGGAATTCTTTCCAATTTCTTATTAGCATCTTTGATCTTGGTCATGTGATCAGAAGCATATAGGTAGTCCTCAACTTACGGCTGGTCACTTAGTGAACGTTCAAAGTTATGACAGGCACTCCCAAAGGTACTTACAACTTGGTTCCAAAGGTCTGATGGCCACCCACAGTCACATGACCATGTTGTGGGAACTAAATTGGGGCACATGGGGGTGATTTATGATGTTTTTGCTGCATATGGTGCTTATTTCCAGATTCTGATAAAAATGCTCTATAGTGCACAATAGGTTTGCTAAACAGCTGCGAAGTTCACTTAATGATCACTGAAAAAAAAAGGTCTTAATGGTCATGTGATGACCTACCTTATCATCATCACAACTTACAACCGTAACTGGCAGATTCCATTATGGTTGTAAGTTGAGGGCTACCTGCATAGTGTTCAAGAATGAAGCAGCCAGCAGTATTCCAAACATCTTATTTTCAAACTTAATCTTTCTTTAGCTAACCTTGCCTGATACTAAACTTTGTCTCTTTGTGTTTAGTTGCAGACAGACAAAGTCCCTGGTCCACTTTCCAACATTCTTTTGTTTTGAAAAGAATGTATGTATGTATGTATGTATGTATGTATGTATGTATGTATGTAATAAGTGAAAGATAGCTAAAAGAGTAATTGAACATTTATCTGGAAGAGGTTAAGTAATGGCACTTGCTTGCAAGTAAGAACCTTTGCTCTAATTATGTGTAAAAATGCATTTTAAGTAATTTCCTTCAATGTAAGTATCACATATATTTTAACAAACTAATAATATAGTCCAGACATAGGTAACCTAATACTACTCAGTTGCTTTGCATTAAAACTCTTTCCAAATTACCACAATTATTTTGTCTGATTTGAAATCAAGAAAATTTGGAGGGCATTACGTTGCTTATTCCTTATGTAAACTATTGAAGTGTTATGAATAAAATTTGTACTCTTGCATACTTAATTTAAAGAACATGACTTTTGCAGGAGTAAAAAAATATTTTGCAGATTGCAAACACAGTCTTTGCAGATTTACTCTTCTGGGAAAAACCCTTGAGCAGAATTGCCTTGATTGAATATTTAGTTCTCATCTGTTTGTTTATAAACACTCAACTAATTGGTTTGACGTGTCTGGAAATTCTAATAAAATATATGTAAAAAATTTGATCGTTTCATGGCCCTAACAGTTTAATGAACTATACTTAGCTGCTGTTTTTATTTTAACTTTTGAGATAATTTCTTGATATTGTTTGTTCCATATTTAATAATTTAAGTAAACATTAACATTCAGCCTAGAAACTGGGAGACTGCCATAGCATGACAGCAGCTTGGGCCATTTACTATCTCCCAGCCTTATGTAACAGGCAATGGCAAACCACTTCCAAAAAAAATCTTGCGAAGAAAACTGCAGTGAATTGTCCAGGCAATCATTGGGTGTGAAGACTCATTTGAAGGCATGGAAAAAAATGCAAAACGCAACATACAGTACATAACTCTTCCCCAATCCAGTACCTTTAAATGTATCAGTATTGCAACTCCTAGAAATCCCAGACCACAATACTCTAAACTCCTTTGCAATAGTGGCGGATATCTGTAGCTTGGGTGTACGATGAGGGTGAAGGTTTGTTTTCTGAGCTTGTAGGTTGATTTATGAACATTTCATTACCAGGCTAGGTAACATCTTCAATGGAGTTTAGGAAATGTCAGTGTCAGTGTTCTTCTGTTTATAAGGACTTCAGGTGTGGGTATGTCAAGTGAGGGTCTTGTGATGGGTCAGCTGTGAGTCATCAGTGAGTATTGTGATAGGTCTTGTGATAAGGAGAGTACCTCAGGTCAGGGTCATTGGGAGGTGAAGTGCGGGTGGGGGGGTGTTGCGTGAGCTGGTTGTGGATCGGTGCTGTCTCTGGTTGGCTGTGCGGTTGATTTGGATTCTGAAGGATTCATAGGCTGCTATTGATGGAATTGCTTATGGAGCAAAACTTCAATGAACGACATGAACGACAAGCATGAAGCTTCAATGAAGCTTCAATGAACGACAAGCATGGTGGGTGGTAGCATGGCCGATGATTTTTGTGTTGCTCCAATCAAACTGGTGTTGTTTGTTGTTGGTGTGGGTAGAAATTAAGGATTTGGGATCTTGAGGTTTGACTGCCAGCTGGTATTCGTGGATCCTGGTTTTTAATTGACGTGATGTTTGTTCCACGTAGAATTGGTTGCTCTAAACTCCTACTTTCAACTGTAATTAATAACAGTTCAGTATGATTTCTTTTTACATGACTTTTTTAAAAAAAGAAACTAACCTTCCAAGTTTCTGACCTTCTCCACTGAAAGCTTTGAACTTCAGTCTAGGTCTTACATATTCCTGTTCTTGATGGTCTTCCATATCTAAATTAACTTGACCTCCATGCACTAGTCGTTGAAGTTCAGCAGGAATCTCTCTTAACAGCAGAAAAAAGAACAACAATGGTTTATTCTACAAGGAAACCTATAGTCTAAGCTGAACAGTGAAATATTAAAATTGACTTGTTGTTTGCCCAATCATAACATTATATCAAAAAATGCTACTCAACAGATACACTGTTCTCTATAGCCTTGCATATATTTAAAGTGACCATATTTTTTGGAAAAAATAAAGGACAAACCTGAAAAACAGGCAAATCTGAAAGAGGATGATAAAGATAGAAAAAGAATAATTACATTTTAACTTTAGAAAGAAAAGAGCAAAACCAAGAAAAACATTATAAAACATATATTCTAATAAAACTATATAAAATCAAACTGTATATGTAAATTTATTTTAAAAAGACAATTCCATTTCCATATTTTTCACATAAACTTTGGCTGTACATTAATGGGTATATTTGTACAATAAAAATTAAATGATTAAAATAAAAAATTTTGGGCCTCCGGAGCACCTCCGGGGGGGTGGGGAAGGCCGTTTTCGCCCTCCCCAGACTCCTAGAGAGGCTCTGGAGGCTGGGGACAGCAAAAAATGGGCCTTCCCCACCACTCCCCAAGGCCCTCCGGAGGCTGGAAACAACCTTTTTCCCTACTTCTGGAGGGCCCAAAAGGCCCGAAAATGAATTGGCCAGCGCATGCATGCACGCTGGAGCTGAGCTCACGTGCCCTATGATATGGCTACGCATGCCACTTGTGGCATACGTGCCATAGGTTCGCCATCACAGTTCTATAGAATAGAGCAAACTGTTTATTATTTATTAATTAATATGGCTACCCACTTGGCATGTGACTCATAATGGTATACACAATTAATGTCTGGAGGAAGATCAAGAACTTCAGAGTCTTTTGGAAGACAGACAGAGTCAGAGCTATCCAGATCCTGAAGGAAATGCTCTTGGTCCTGCCAAATAACACGGCTTGAGTGACAATACAGAGAGCATGCGAACCCTTTCAGACATACTGGACAGGAAAACATAACTAGAGACAGCCAATACTGCAAATGGTCAGGTTCCGTGCCATGAAAAACTGTATAGCTGACAAACAGCATATTTAAGCTTACTGGGCAACTAGTGCAAAGTAACAGAGTTATATGTATATTAATGTATACCTATAACTATGCTCACTACTGCATGTTAGATCCCTGTAGCTTCCAACTGGTCTTCAAAAGCAGCCCCAAGTAAAATGTATTGCAGTGATCCAGGTGAGTTGTACCAAGGCTGTGTCAACATAAGTATGGTTTTCTGATCCAGAAAATGGCATAATTAATGCACAGGATGGATTTGTGAAAAGGCCCTCCAAGGCATAACTACTACCTGTTCTTTGAGCATAAGCAATGAGTCTAGCAAGATCCCAAGATCTGCTGTGGACACATGACTCCAAAACCTATAGCCATTGTTATTACAAGAGTTGATTCTAAGCCTGTTCAGACCCCCACAGCATCCAGGCACTAAAATCTCAGCATCCATGATGGATTGAGATATAGATCTGGATATCATCATCATGCTTATGGATGACTTCACCCATCCTCACCCAATGGTCTCATTCAGATGTTAAAATAATATTTCTGAGGTACTCTGAGCAGTTAGAGCAGTCTACTTCTTTGAGATCCTGATAATACATGAAGAGAGATCATGGTTGCCGAGTATAGTGGATTAAGCATATCTGCAGAAACCATAGGAAACAGACCAGCACTCAACTTGGCCATCAGCCCATTCCCACATGCTAAGGTTTCCTTCAGCACATTGAACCAACTGTACCCAAGTCGGTACCACCACCAATGTGCAGTCAGATGCCACTGCCGCTGTTACATAAGCACTAACCGCTGAGCAAGCACTTACCATCACCAGCATCCAAAATACCATTGCCTAGCAGCTCCTCCAGCCAAGCACATAGTGCAATTCAACAGCTGATTGGCAGCACCCTGCTGCCACCAAGCAATTGGTCTCCCTATTGAATTAGTCACCTCCATCTCCGGTGTCATCTATGGCTTCCATACTGACTTTGATTACTATCACACTATTCTAGGAGTCTACTTCCCACAAGGCTGCTACTTGCCAACTGTTCTGGAGCTTCAATTGTTTATGTTTCCACCACTACTACCAACAAAATCCTTAATATCCAGCAGCAGCTTCAATGGCACCAGAGGTCTCTCCTCTCTTTTTACTACCATCACCTTTGTCTCTCATTAAATGCAATATATATCTATCTAAACTCTGGTACCCATCAGAAATTATTATCTTGCCTTAGCATCATTACAAAAATCTATAAATAAGTCTTACAAACACCAAAGGAAAAGCTGAATTCTATGAAGGACCAGTAGAATGTAGTAAAATTATCAATTATACACTTTCAAAATGCATGATGTTATATCATACGATAGGGAAAGCATGGAGAGCACATTGTCTGGAATTCTTTCTAACCTCTTTAACAGTGAGACCCATAGTAAATACCATTTTTCTTCTCTATCCTGCTGTATCCATATAGTTCTAATCTTCCAACATGGTCTGTCTAATAATCTATTTTGCATTTTTCTCCCTAGATAGGTGGACATGTGTTGCCTCTCTATGGGTGTATGTCTATGTGTCTATGTGTGCACATGTGCATCTGGAATATGTGTTTCCACTCTTTCCATTCATTGTTTCTGCATGTTTATTGATATGTGTATATTTTCTTTCTGAGATATGATCAGAGTGTCTTTACACATGTTGCATTTTTGTTTTAAGTAAGCTTCTATTCTCATTTTATGTTCTCTGTGTTTGTGTATCTGGGTCTGGGTGCACTGAGAAGGACAGGACAGGGTACCTATTGAAACCTATGGATGCCAGAGAGGAGGGGGGTCAAGCTATTGTTCAAAGCACCTGAAGGCCAGACAAGGAATAATGGATGGAAACTGACCAAGGAGAGATTCAACCTAGAAATGAGGAGGAACTTTCTGACAGTGAGAACAATCAACCAATGAAACAGCTTGCCTTCGGAAGTTGTGGGAACTTCAAGACTTTCAAGAAAAGATTGGACTGCCATTTGTCAGAAATGGTGTAGGGTTTCCTGCCTGAGTGGGTGTTTGGACTAGATGACTTATAAAGTCCCTTCCAACTCTGTTAATCTGGATGCAATATTGGGTCACCTAACGGAGCAGGACTTCTGGAATGCTTTCTACCCCTTTGTATCTGGCCTGGGGTGGGGGTGGGAGGTTAAGAAGTAAGCATTGCAGCTTTCCAAGCTGCTCTCCTGTATTTCTCATAAGACATTTGGATTTTTAAAAAATGTTTTCTCCTTCAATTCTTTGCTAGATCCAGTCTATTTTAGAACTTGGTCTTTCTGTTGTGAACTTGGCTCACCACACCCAACATATGGGTTCTATTCTCTGACAAAGCTTTGACATAATTTATTTATATAATTTATTTACAATAGGACATTAAATTGGAAATAACAGCAAAAGATCTGCAGGATTTGAAAGAGCAGTCTTTTCTGATATGAAGTATTTTGCTTGTGTCATCAGATATGCTTAATTACAACTCCTATATTTTCTGTTGAACAAAGTTTGGAGTTTAATGTGCTATTCTATCTCTTTTTGAAATAAAAAAAACATAGATTTGAAATATTTGTAAATCATGATGTTTTTGTAAGTCACACAAGCATGATTCGCACAGGTCAAATCTAGGAAACATAATTCTTTAGTAATCATTATCTGTTTATTTGCTTTGGAAATCAAAGAAGTACTACCGTAATTGGTTGCAGATAATTTTTTCTTTCTTACATATTTATTATTTCCCTGACCTTAAAAATGTATCCATCTCTTTGAACCTTCATATTAATTAGAACAGCCCACTTGACATTATTGGATTGGTGCTCCAGAAATGAAATCCCTTTCCACTCAGAAACTTGTCTGATTTTCTTAAGAATAGAGATAATCAATTAATTAAGATTGCAGACACTAGCTTTGTATTTAATTTTTAGGTAGGTAAAGAGAAGGTTTTTATAGAAGACATGTTTCAAATCAAGCTGTTTTGACAACATCTCTTGCATCTATCTTAGCTTTTTTTTTTACTTAGTTATTTAAACTTGTTTTTGCAAAGGGCAAATTCTTGCTGTATCTGGAAGCTCTCTTAAATATTTCTCCAGTTTTCCTAAAGCATGTGGCAAAAATTTCTTGACGTAGTGCTTAAGATGCTGAAGTGGAAACTGAGAAACTGTAAGTTATAGTTCACTCTTAAGCATGAGAATAGGATAGAAGACTTTGGGCCTTCACTTTCTCTCAGTCCAATTGACTGCATGGGGTGGTTGTTGTGGGGAAAATAGAATCAGGAACACTATATGTAGCCCTTTAATGTACAAAAATAGGAAACAACTATAAATTAATTTAATTTAAATGGGACCTTATGGTAGTTTTTTAAATTGTCCTCCCAACACCATTTAACACATGTGGATTTTTTTAGGAAATACTTTTAATTCAGCAAAAAAATTATCTACATTTTACTCTGAGTTTCATCTGACTTTGTTGTGACAGAGCATGTACTCATGAGCATGTATCTCAGATTCATTGGCAAATCTACCATTTTTTTCTATCTTGAAGAATAAAAAGCATGATCTCCTACTCAACGAATAGAAAATCTACAAAAATATCAAGGCAATGAAAATGTATACCAATGTATTATTGTACTCACTAATATTATAAACCTACCCTCTTTTAACAGATTCAAGAAACTGAGCATTCACTGGATCTGTGTAGGATCTCAGCTCTCCATCATCTAAGCTGAAGCCATTCCTCCACAATTTAAGCAAGATCTCAACCTATTGATAAATCATAATAATGAGTTATAAATTATGGGTTTTGAAGACATATATTGTTTCTACCAATAGATATTGGCCTGTTTCTCAGTATTATAGCACTTAATTTAAAATGATCATCTGAATCCTTTAAAACTATACAATAGTTCCAATTCTGAATCTTTCTAACTTGGGAAACAAATAGCTAGAAATGCAGAAGTTGCAGTATACAGAAATGCAGAAGTTGCAGTATACAGAAATGCAGAAGGTGCAGCTTGCCAAACGAGAGCACAATGTTTATAGTAAAAAGTCCTCCCTTATGATGTTAGCCACCCTTCTGCATTTTAATACATCATCTATTTCCTAACTAGATAACTTTGGATAGTTTTTTCAGTGTACTACTTATCCAATTGGAAAAAGTACTAGTTCGACAAACTACTCTGCATCCAAGAATACTAGGAGCAATAGCTTCTACTTTATCTTGCACAAGGGATTCTCTTCATATAGGAAGACTACAGGGGAGTCACTGTCCTCTACGATGAATCATACCACTGCCTCCTGCTTTTCCTGGCATATAACATAACTAGGTCTACCTGGACAGGTGGGAGACTGAATCCAATCTTAATGCATTCTAACAATCACATATGAATTCATGCTGTACATAGGGACCATTAATTAGTGCTGAAGAGCCTAGAGCAGAACTTGCTAATACAGCACAGCAGGCCTCTATATTGCCATACCCATTCTTCAGACATACTAAATGTAAGTGTAGACCAGTGGTGTCAAACTCGCAGGCCGCAGGCCAGATGCATCATGTGCTGGTGATGCCCACCCCTAGTTTAGCGACGGGGGGGGGGAGTTGTAATGTGTCACATGACAACAATGCGTCATTGCGAGCTTGACACCTCTGTTGTAGACCATAAAGTATTTGTTCCTTTGTTGTAAGAAATCAAATAGAATAGAATAGAATAATTTTATTTGTATACCGCCCTTCTCCCGAAGGACTCAGGGCGGTGCACAGCCAAGATAAGACAACAAAATACAAAAGTTAAAAAGATTTAAAGGAATTAAACGGTTGGCCCACAATTTAAAATCAATCAAATTACTTTAAAATCAGTAAAGTATAAATAAGCTATTCAATATATTAAAAGGTTACCTACCAAATTTATCTAAATTCAAGATAATGAGTTTTCATAATACATTTTATTTTATGGAATATAAAATAAAATATTATCAGTATTAAAACACCACTTTCCTAGCAAAATAATATTCATTCAGAATAAAACTATATTCTCAATTCAGCCAAAGGCATCCAGAAAAGGGCCTACTTCTCCCACGGCAAACAAAGGAAAAGGCCTTTCTACTTGATCTTCTGATCTTCTCGATCAGGCAGAGAGAGATGGGAAGAATGAATATCTTAAGTATCAACCTAGAACCAAGATTCTAAATCAAAACATCTAGTCTGGTAACACACAACATTAATGTACACTTATTTAGAAGAATACATTTTTCTGTGCTTTCTTTTTATGAGTAACACATATTCATGTTTAAGTCTTCCCCCCTCTAATACAGAATACAGAAGCACAAATACATTTAACAAAATTAGAAACATATTTAGTAACCACAGGGTTTATATTTTGGTATGTATGTGCAACTTAAAGTGAAATCTACTTTGGAAGAATCATATTGATTCTCTTTTTAATAGAGAATTTTATTTACTTACATCTTGCCCGTACTGATTTTCTCCATGTATATATTCAGAATGCTTCCGAGCAGAGTCTCCCAATCTGTATCCACCACCAGAAAATGACTAATAAAATAATTAAAACAGAGATCTGCATTATAGGTAAGACTACTTACTTTCAACATCACCTTATGCACAATTTATGAATGAGTTCATTATTATTAACCACAG
>JANHZT010006376.1:52073-67015 GCA_032468215.1 Stegonotus admiraltiensis
GAGCCCCATGTAGAGAGCATTACAGTAGTCCAGGCGGGAAGTGACAAGCACGTGAGTGACCGTGCATAGGGAGTCCCGATCTAGAAAGGGCTGCAACTGGCGTATCAGGCGAACCTGATATAAAATTAATGTAATATTAAATTAGTGTTAATAAAACTAACTTAAGAAAATAATATTTGGGTCTGGGTTTACATTTTTTCCTCTTCTGGACTAAACTAGAGGCAGGCAATCTTTCAGAACTATACTTGCTTTTTGGGTTAGGGGAAAAATGGCTGCAGCTAGTAGAGCAGTGAGAGGAAGTGATTAGAGTTATTTCACACATTTGAGCAGAATGTTCTGGATTATTTTATAATCCAGCAGGTTGAAACAAGCTGCTAAAACTGTTTTAGGGCAAACACCACCATTTTCCTTTTCCACCTCAAACTGGGATGGGAAATTACATTGTTGGTTTTATCCATTGTGCTTCTGAAAATTGGTGAAGCAATTGGAAAGATTCCAAGAGCTGTGCAAAACATCTTTAGAAGTCCTGGATAGCCAGCACTGGATTACAATTACAATTTATTATTTATTAATTCAATTTATATGCCGCCCCTCTCCGAAGACTCAGGGCGGCTTACATCCCCAGGTGGAACAACCAACAACCTCGTTCTATTTCCAGTTCTGATCTTAAACATTTTGCTGCTGGAAGCAGATATCTGCTCTGTGCTTGGCAAAATTTAATGAAGCATTATTTTGTTTTAAGAAAGACAGACATCAATATTGTGCATCACAAGTAGTTTTTCCAGTAGTTTCTGCCTAACCTGTAATGTCAAGCAGAATGAGTGTGTGTGCTACCTATTGTAATTTAGGAAATATGCCTTTTTTGTTGCAGCATCTGGCTCTGAACCAGCATCCCCTTAATAATCCATATTACTCCTATGATAATTTTCAAAAAGTTGTTGAAAATTTGTTGGCTTCCCCATTGTGGAGTAGGATAGGATCAGTTCCCAGTAGAATGTTATTTTCATCTGGATGCATATGATCTTTGCTTCTATTGTTTTAGTGCTTGCTTACTTTTAATGTTCTGAGCAGAATATTGTGGAATTAGTTGCCTCAAAATTGAATCAACCAACTAGCCAGCCAGCCAGCCAAATGTCTCATTTCATAATGCCAGGTGAAACAAATTGCTAGGACTACCAGATCAGGGCTTGCTTGCATCTAGTGGTCATGTGGAATTTTGGAGCAAATATCTGGTATTCCTAAAACTGCTTTATCAGTTTGTGCAGCAGATCCACCTTGCATGTTCACTCTGAATTAAAAAATGAAATCACTTACATCAAACAAGCAAGCACATTATTGCATAGCACCAAGGTTTATGAAATAAATTAGCAACAAAAATTCCTACCTTTTGTTTTAATCTGTATTTTGCTAACTCTCACTATTAACTTTGTCACTTGTGATAACTGACAGTTTACTGATTAGTGCCAGAGAGCAAGAGACTCCTTAATGCTTAGGCATTGATGTCATCAAATTCCAGCTTTTCTTTATCAGAATTTCAACTCCCACAAAGGTCTGGTTGTCACAAGCTGGCAAATGAGAAGGAGATCAAGATTTTTTTTTTAAAAAAAATCTCCTTCTCTATATTTCTGTTTACCTTAAAGACCTATTTCATGAGAAAAAAAAGAAAAACAACTGAATAATGAAAAATGTACTAAATCTTTATTACTTTATTACTTTTTAATTTTTTAAAATACCCACTTTGGAAGTTCAGTATATTTACTTTAGAATTTAGATCATTTAGAATTTGATCATTTAGATCAAAGAGATAAAAATTAGAAAATGTTGAGCTTTGTTTATATAATAGCAACAAATGTTTTAAATAGGTGTTTTCTCCTTTTCTTTTGCACAATCTGAAAAACAATGGAATGTAGCAAAAGATTATTTTTTTTATAATAGAAAGAAAATGCCACAGACAAATTTTCACACTCTATCTAATGAGGTAATGGAAAAAGTTATCAGAATTAGCTGGTGTGGTGAAGTTTTAATGCTATATTAAAAAATGGAACTATTTTATTTTTTTGGTTTCCTTCTTTTGGTATTATTTCCCTTTATTTTAGTATATTAAAACAAACAGATTAAAAGCAATATACCCCACAAGTAAAAAATAGAACATCAAAAATAGAACTTCAGGAATAAATGAACCTATGGAACACATTTACCATAACTTTATTGTTTCATTGTTAAGGATTTGTATGTCTGGAACTAATATACAGTATAAAGCTTTGGAAGTGATGAACAAATAAAGACTGTTATTTTATTTGTCAGAATCTGTGTTGCTTACTATAAAAATATCGAAAGGAAATAAACATTTGCTGGGTCTTTCTACGCTGCATGCCATTTCTCACGCCCCACTAATCGTAGGATGACAAAAGAACTAGACTTGTGGGTGGGGGCAGAGACTGTTTCAGGAAGGTAACTGAATATAGCTAATTTTAAAATGTAGTAAACAGAAGCTTTTTGCACCTTTTAAACATGAGTTATTGTGTTTCTTTATTTGCTCTGGAGCCTGTTTGGATATTTTTTTTAAAAAGGAAACTATTTCTGTATCATGGGATTATGTCATTTCTTGACATGTCTACATCAGCCAAAATTTTATGTAAAATAATCCCTTTTTCTTTAATTTCTTGTTGAAAATACTGGACCAGAACTTTTTTATAAAGCAAACAAACAAAAGACATGATTCTTCAAAGTATGAACACCACCTATAACTCCAGCTGACAGAAGGGATATTGCAAGCAGGCACATACAAGTCCATGTCTATTAGATTAAGCCATGACACTTCTGACAATGGTGCTGGCCATCTTTCCTGGAAATCATGGGCTTTAATCATAGCTGGAATTAGCATGCATGACAGGTGATTATGTGATGGAACAGCTCCAGGCACAGCTGTGCTGATTCCTATTATTGGTAACTTCTGTAATTGCAGCTTTTCAAAAACAAAGTTATTTAGAATTGAGAATGGGGGAAGGGGATGATAGTACATACATTTTGTGGGGAATAAGGACAGGGGAGAATAATTACTTAGAGTTGTTAAGATAAAATCTGTCAAAACCTCATCCAGTTTTCTTAACAATTCTTGGCTTAAATTCGTCTTTATCTTTTTTAATGTAAGCAGTTTGACATCTTTTCATTCTTTCTTGGAAGCCAATTACAGATTCTGTTTTTAGAGGAAGTGAGAAAAGACTTTGAAATAATTCCTTCTTGAAATATAAAACTCCTGATTATGTTCTTATGAGCATTTTTCTCATTAATTCATTAAACATATTTCACTCTCCTAATTATGATAATATAAATATTAGTATTCCAAGATATATTTCGACTTATGCAATGCTGTTTTCAAATTAATACTTATTAGTATTAATTTGAATTTTAGAAACAGTAGGACAGTCTTTTTGGCACACGTCAGACAGATTCAATATCCAGTAATGTGTAGAAGTGCCTGCCTCTTTATGTCTTTATACTGATTTTCACATTTGATTAGTGCTTATTAGTCATTAAGGCATTTCTTATTCTTCATAATCCTAATGGACCTCATCCATCCAAGACTATTTATCTGTAACTGCTTTTCTTTTGAAGAAACAATGGTTCCAAATATTAAAAAAAGAAAGAAATATACTTATTTCTTAAAATTAAATAATTCAACACAAAATATTGTGTGTTTGACTATAACTTAATTTTAAAAGGGAAAATACACTACTTTGGTGCATTTCTTTGACAATCTTGAACTGTTTAGTTGTCTCATATTCTATTATAACTTTTTCCTTCTGCTTTTCTTCTGCTTTCCTTCAGCTATTTCTAGTATGTGAACAGAGACTCATTTTGTCTTTTTTGCATCTTGAGATATTTTATGTCATAAATTGCAGTTCAGAATTATTCAGATGCTCTGTCAATTATAGTCCATTTAAATCTAATATCTTCATCACAAAACAGTGTTGTTCATTATGCTGATGAAGGCCTCAGCACCATTAGTCATGTTAAATTTGAATGTGGCATGTCCAAAGATTACTGGTCAGGCCAATTTGAGCAACTATGTAGGCACTGCAGTTGTTGCACTGCTGACTCTAGATTGGGTAGTTCGCTCTTTTATTAATAGTGGTTCAGCAATGTGCTTTTCTTCATAAGCTTGACAGTCCTTGTGGATTAGGCCATGCCAGTAGGTCAGTTTTGAGGCAACAATTTCTCAGACGATTGCATCTATGTCAAACAGTTTCAGGGAGGCTTTTAATGTGTCTTTGTAGCATTTCCTCTGCCCTTCATACAAGCATTTTCCAGCACAGCAGTTCTCAAAAGGAGTGCTTGGATATACCTTCATCTGGCATACACGATATGACTTGCACACCAGGTTTGTGTTTTCATCAATGTATGAACAGATGGTACATACAGTATGCTCTACAGAGAACTTCAGTGTCTGGTACTTTATCTAGCAATCTGATACCTAATATTCTGTGAAGACAAGTCATGTGAAAATGATTGAGCTATCTTATATGCCTTGGTACACAGTCCATGTTTTACTGGCATATATAAAGCTACTGAGTACCACAACTTGGTAGGCTTCAATTTTGTTGCTGGAATAATGCATCAATGTTCCTACACAATGGAGTACAGTTACCAAAAGCAGAATTTGCCCTTGCTCTTTTCCAGTTAACTTCTGTATCAATACACACTACTCAAAAGAAAATATTGCCAAGGTAATTGGTTATAATGTCTGCCTTTAATAGTGATTTTGTGTTCTATATATGGTATATGAGGACAGGCTGATATATATGTTCAGTTCTTTTAATAGTTGTTACAAGCTGTGTTTGTCCATTGTAACCAACTTTCTCCTCAGTTCCATCTAGGTCCAGTGATAAGGCAAAAATAGAGACAGCCAGAGATGGGACCAGGCAGAATGGATGACCAGGATGTCTTCAATGCCTTATCATGCACATTGCACAACACTTGGAGATACTACCTTGTTAAATATTGAACCTTCAATTGGTCTCATCTACGCTGAGGAGATAAGTCTCTGGTAGATTTAATTCCCTGAAGGTTTAAGAGCCATTACGCATTACCCTACCCTACCTTCACCTGATTTAGCTAGCTTGTCGAAGCTGTTGCCCGTTGTGTGGCTGCTATCACATGCAAACAGTGACAAGGAGCTACAGTTGTGAGCTGAATGCCAGGTGGCGATGAAAGGTGAGTGGAGTGACCTGAAATGTATGTGATATATTACCAAAGGTGCTAACCGTCCTTACATTCAAAATAACCATCTCTAAAGTCATATCTTCTTGGTCAGATAATTTTATTTTGTTTTACTTATTATCCTCAATTTAAATTACAAATTTGTATGGAGTTGGTGATTTGTGTCATAGGTCTTGTTTTGTTGACTGAACAGTTTTCCAGCTTTGCTTGCAAAGTGCATAGTCAATCATATTTTATTGTTGTGTATATGGTATGTTGACATAATCTGTCATCTTTTATGTTGCTGTATGTGGGAATTTGCTGTAAAGAATGATTTATCTTAGCAAAAGTCTATTAGTTTTCTTCTGTTTTGTTTCACACATACAGCCATTCTGCATGGCTTCTGTATGATTATATGGAAACTGTTTTTTATAAAGAAAATGTCCTTTTACAGTTTTTAAATATTGCTACATCTTTCCTGGACTGTTGACACGTAAGTGCTGAGTTTAATCTTTTAATAAGAATTACTTTTGTAAGATTTTGACACATGACTTATAAAATACGTTAGGGCAACATTTCTCAACCTTGGCAACTTTTAAGGTGTGTGGACTTCAACTCTCAGAATTGAGGGCCACACATCTTAAAGTTGTCAAGGTTGAGAAGCATTGCATTAGGGGAATACTACCTCCTAATCAACAAATGGGCTGATCCTGATGCTTGGGTTTTATTGTTTTTATTATTCAACTATTCCGCTTTTATTTGGTTTTGATCAGGTCTTTTTGTGATTGTATGTTTTAACTTGTGTTCGCCGCCCTGAGTCCCTCGGGAGAAGGGCGGCATATAAATTTATGAAAAATAAAATAAATAAATAATCATGTTTTCAGTGACTGGTGGACTTTCAGATGGTACTGAAGGTTGAAACACTAAACTCTGCCTCTCAGAGACTTCTATCTGATCTTTTGAATGCACATCACATTTAATCAGGTTGACATATTAATCCAGCTATTAGGTTTTATGAAGTGTTTATTTTCTACCTAGGGAAAACTGAAAAAGGAGCAGAAATTCAATGTAAATTTTATTTTTTGTATATACTTATTAGTTTAGACATTATCTTTCTCCAAAAGATTCTGGGTGGCTCAGTCTTAAAAAGCAAGAATTTTTTTTAAAGAAAAGTCACAGACATCTAGAAAAGAAGGAAACCAAACAAACAAAGCAACAGTAACAACAAACATACTAGGGCTCAATAAGCCACCCTTCTTCAAGGCCTGGGAAAACAGCCAGGGTTTCAGTAACTTGTGGAGCATCATTAGAGTGGGAGTTAGATGAATCTTGGGGAGGGGGAATAGCATTCCAGAGGACAGCTGCTGCAACAGAGAAGGCATATTTCTTAGGTCCTGATAGATGACAATGTTCAACAGAAGAGAGCTGGAGCATGCTTATTTAATCCAGTCTTACTGGACAGGCAGAAATTATGGAAGACAGATGGCCCCTCAAATAACAGCTCTGTTTCATGAAGGGCTTACAGCTGATAAATGGGTACCCAGAAACTAACTCACAACCACTGAAATTAATGGAGGCACAGAGTCATATGGACACACTGTGGCAGATCGATTACTTCCTGAGTGGTTGCGTTCGGGAAAATCTGGGAGATCTTCAAGAGTAGTCGCCTGCAGGACACATGACAATAGTCCAACCAGGAGATAACACAAGTGACTATCTAAAGGGCTTCCTAATCTAAGAATGAGAATAAGTGGTACCTTAATACAGGTAGTCCTCGACTTACAACCACAATTGAGCTCAAAATTTCTGTTAAGTGAGACATTAAGTGAGTTTTGCCCATTTTGCAACGTTTCTTGTTAAGTGAATCACTGCAGTTGATAAGTTAGTAACCTGGTTGTTTATTGAATCCGGCTTCCCTGTTGACTTTGCTTGGTTGCAAAAGGGGATCACATGACCCCAGAACACTGCAACCGTCATAAATATGAAACGGTTGCCAAGCACCTGAATTTTGACTAGGTGATGATGGGGATGCTGCAAAGGTCGTAACTGTGAAAAACGGTCATAAGTCACTTTTTTCAGGATCGCTGTAACTTTGAACGGTCACTAAATGAATTGTTGTAAATTGAGGACTACCTGTACTGAGGATAAGCAGATTTTATTATTTATTTATTTATTTATTAATCAAACTTATATACCGCCCTCTCTCCTGAAGGACTCAGGGCGGTGAACAGCCAACTAAAATAACAATATCAATACAATTAAAACCAATGTAAAACAAATTAAATAGAATGGCCATATGATTTTAGCAGTCAGATCCCAGACAACTGTCTCAACTGTCTTCTTGTGGATGTGATTCCAACTGTATTCAGATTGCTATCTTTTGCTATGAATTTTTATTATGCTGTGTTTATTACACTATGTTTATTATATTATACTATGTTTATTACACTGTGTTTATTATAGTATGAAGTTCCATTTTAACTATCCTACATAACTTTTCTTTGTTGTTCTTTTTTTCTTATTACAGCTTTTTTTTTAAAAAAACACTATATAATGATGTTACAATTTGTGGACACTGATAAACCTTTCAATTGACTGGGTATCATCCTCCCACTGATTTAAAGCAGAATGTCTAATCATAGCAGTGACACAAGTCCTAAATAGTTAACATAGGTGCTTTCACTAAATTAATACTTAATAGAGAATTATGTTTGTTTATTTATAAAAATCCAACCTATTGAATTAAAAGCGACATAAACCAAAGACTAATGACTAGCAAACGTTACTACAGTTAGGAATTACAGTCCTCCAACGCACTTATTATAATCCACATACTTCTAAAAGCCTTGCTATGATTTAGGAACCCAGCCATGCTGCTTTAAGTCACTTAGGAGCTTTTGAAAATCATTTCCCTTAATTTAACAAATGATAACAGCTTTCCCCTTTGTGTTGACTTTCAGAATTAAGGAAAACTGGATTTAAACAGCAAAAGCATTCTCAGCCTTCTGCTAAAAGGTATTTCACTGCTTTATAATAAGATTACTACTTTATAGCCTTGTGAATTTTAATTGCCATTTTTGTTATTGAGATGCCAAAAGAACGGAGTATTTTGAAAACAGCATTTATTAGTGCTGTATTCTGTTATGGGGATTCAGAGGACAGCATTTTCTATTTTGCAATTTCTCTTTATGTCCCACTTTTTAGTATTTGGTTTCTAAGTAAAAATTTGGCCTGTTAAAGATGGCAAAATCTTGCCTTTTCTAAGTGTGGTTGGACTTCAGTAAGCTGTTCACTCATACTCATTACTCACACTGATGATGTTACTTAGTTGGTAATAAAATGTCTACCAGCAAACAACCAAACTCAGAGAACAAGGAGGTTTCTATCATTCAGTTTTCGTCAGTTTCAGATAACCAGAGTCCACAAGTTTCCATATTCTTTAAAACTATGCTGAATTACTCTCCAAAAATGGACAGGCACTACGATTTATATTATAGTTGGTCCTCAACTTACGACCACAATTAAGTCCAAAATTTCTGTTGCTAAGTGAAACATTTGTTAAGTGAGTTTTGTCCCATTTTACAACCTTTCTTGTCACAGTTGTTAAGTGAATCACTGCAATTGTAAGTTAGTAACACAGTTTTAAAGTGAATTTTGCTTCCTCATTGATTTTGCTTGTTAAAAGGTAGCAAAAGGTGATCATGTGTCCCCAGGACACTGCAACTATCATAAATATGAGTCAGTTTCCAAGCGTATGAATTTTGATCATGTGACCATGAGGATAATGCAAAGGTGACATAAAAAAAATTAAGATAGGAGTCATGACTGTGTGATGGAAGTTCAAACTTAAAAAAAAAAGCTTGAAGAATGCCAAAGCCAAGGGAAGATACAATTCTGATGACCTGAAATTTTATGAGGATGACTAAAGAAATACCTTCAGAGATGTGATTGAAAAGTAATGTTTCTATTAGATAAATACTTGTTCTGTAGCTGGTTTATTATCAATTACCATAGTATCAATACCAAATTATGGTTACCAGCGCATGTTTTAGAATTACCAGTCCATGTTTTAGAATTGGATATATTTCTGGGGATAATGGATCTATATAAGCTGTAAGTATAAAGTAGTACTATCAAATGATACTCTCTAAAGGTGTTCCATTAATTTAATTGTTGAATCGATATTTTAATCCTATGATAAAGATCGAACAAACCTAGTATTTTAAACACTTCAAACCATTATCTTCCATACTATAATTTGGTAAGAAGGAAACTGAAATACCAATAAACATATGATGGTAAAAATGAATATGAAAACATTTAATTCTAGTTTTGTTTTAAAGATTTTATTAAGACAATGGATACCTAGTTATAATATAATTAAACTTAATTATAAAATTTCCATTCTTTATGGGAATACTAAATAATTTATTGCTAGGGACACTTTATATTAGTAATAGCATCATGATTTAAGGGAAAGAAACAACAACATATGGTAATAGTGCTATTGAAATATTAACATGCTGAATATGATTAAGAGTTATTTTCCAGTATGCTTTGTTGGCTCATTACCCAAATGAGATTAAAATATCTGTGACAATAAATCTGATATTTGATAAATATGAAAAAAACCCTCTCTTTTTTTCAGTGTATTTATATATAAATGAAAACTTTTTCATATGTGATCTAAAACACTATGGTTTACATTTATTTTATAAAAAGTTTAATAAGATATCGAATGACTTATTACAAATAATGTATTATTTAATCATAGTTGCAGGCTTTTTTTTTACAAAAACTATCAGGCAATTAAAATATATGATTACAGTATCCTTATATATTTATTTAGTGGTAAATTAAAGCTCTTGGTTATAAAAACAAAAAGACATTTTGCAATAAATCTAATAGCCACCATAATTATCCAGATGAGGGAGCCTTTTTTCCCCCCCTGAGTATGAGGGAGACGTTTTTGGCAGACCAACTTGGCATTCAGTAGCGACAGCCAGAGGCCAGATTCCACATCAAGCTTTCTGTTCTTGTTCAAGGTCTGCAGCAACAATCTTGCAAATCCTATTTTAGGCCATAAAAATAAGAGAGCAATAAGAGAAAACAAAATATTAATAGAATAAAAAGACAATATTGCTGGAGAAACAAAATTTTTTTCTCCAGATGAAATGCTAGGATGTCTCAAGATGACAGCGAATGAAAAAAATGCCACGTTTAATGCAGAAAAATAAAATCTGAAAATCTGAATGTTGAGGTGCTGAGAATATTCAGCACATCCTTTCAAGCGAGAAGGGAGAAGGACAAATTTTATGCAATTTATTAGATGCACAGATTTTTGCTTCTTCACTTTGTTTTTCCTCCTTTCCCACTTAATAAATTGCTGTTGGGCACAGCTGGTTTGAGGAACAGTTGTTTGATTTCTGTGTCAACCCTCCTCAGGGACTCAAGACAGAAAGAACAAGGAAGTTGTTTATATCATTTTTAAAAAACCTTCTCCTGTGTTAAAATTCCAGGATCAGCAGTGAGAAAGTTCCTTCTGTGCTGGGAGTTCTTCTTTTTTTGGCAGCGAAACAGATAGCTCTCATATTGGCACAAAAAGATAAAACATGTTTTTCTTTACTGAAGAATGTGATAAAATATAATTCCTGGGAAAATCAGCCATTAGAAGGTTTATACTTGAAATACTGTTTTTTATATAACATTAAAATACTTATTAGAATATTGCATCTCAGTTCAGATAAAGCATAAAGTTAGGCCAGGGTGAAAAAAATCCATAAATGATAAAATCTACCAATGTGTTATTATTGTAAAAACAATTCTTCATCACAAATGATATCAGCAGCTTTTCAGTGGTTATCACATCTTGTGTGATATTGCAGGCACCAAATTTCAAAATAAATGAACAACCACTAACGGAAAAATTGAATATAAAATCGCATAGGAACGTGTAAGGATACAGGTATTTTGCAACATTCAGCTATCTTGTGAGATATTATTTAAATTATAACTTTTATTGAAAAATTTTGGAGTCCATGTAATAATGTTGCTAGAATTAGAGCTCCTTTGGCTCGTAAACTCCTCCTTAAGTCCTTTCAAGTCCAGAATGGTAAACAGAATACATACATTTTAGTATGTAGTATGTATGTATTTAGTATGTATACATACTTAGTTATACTAAAACAATGAATAATTGCCCATTCAAGTTAGTTTGTGTCAGCAGCATGACCTCCAGCTTGTGTGGATTTCAAATATTTGATATTAATTTATCTTAATTTCCTTGTACTTTTTGTATGATTAATATTTCATAGTTGTTATTGTTAATAAGTAGTAAAATATAATTTGTTAAAGTAAGTTATTTGGGCATTAATATGCACATGAACATATATCACATGCATAGAGATCAGAGGAAACTCTTTATTATAAAATATTTTTATAGAAAGTAAAACAAACTGTAAGACGGCAGGTTGCTTACCGATGCAATGTGATTTATTATAAAAGATACAAACTGGGGGTTTATTAAATCTCAGAGGTCCAGGTACTCCTATTTTGTATTACAAATACTGGCACTTTTATTTCTAATACTATTCTATTCTAATGTAAATTGGCTTTTAACCAATTAAAGCTTCTTTTCTTATTTTATCTCTCTCCTCCCTTAACTTAGCATTAACTTATAGAATTCCCTGGTCCAAAGTAAATTAATTGTTTATGAGTAGATTTATCTGAAGTATTCAGCTCATAGGTGGATGATAGGAAAGTCTTGTCAATTTGTAACAGAGATGAGCTGATGAAATGGTTAGTTTGCAAAAAATAAATACAATGACGATGTAAAAAAAAAAAGTTTATAACTCAGCTGCTGATCCTGACCATCATAAAAGTATGCTATGCTAATTGGGATATATTGGTTGATGTAAATAATAGGCAGACATAGAGGCTGTGTATTGTCAAATTTATATAGATGCACAAGACATCATTCTGGGCATATTACAATAATCACTAGAACCATGTATGCTCATGATTGTGTACACTATTGTACATTAGATGACCATTAAAATATAGTATTTCAGTTAAATAAAAATCCAACCTATCTCGAATTTCAGTTGCTAGGTGCTGGAAAGTGAATATAAAATAGAGAACATTCACCTGTGATAGGAGATGTAGTGTACATCAACAGAGACAATCTTCACAAATGATTCTTCTGGATTCTTTTGTTTGCTTTAAGAGAATGGAAGGGGTATTCTTACAGATGAATAACCTCAACTTAAATACATTGGATTTAATTATTTATTTTCATAAAAATTAGTCTAAGTGGATTACTGCCATTGGTGAAATCTGTTAAACTGTATAATGATTTTGCAAGAATTGTCATATTTTAATTGCAAAGGGGAGCTTATAATTTCTACCTATATCTATCCTTCTATTAAGCAAAAAGACTATTTACTTGGCAAAGTTGAAGGATTAACCTATGATAGTTTTCATCAAACCTTTTAAAACTTGCCTAATGCCAGTTTGCAACACCGTGTCCAGTGAATGCTTTTTGTCAAAAGACCGTGAAAACTGAATTGCCTAAATATGTTTGATTAAATACCTAGTATCTATGGCACAAAAAGCTTAGTCCTCATCCTATGAAGATTAAAAAATATTTAATGAATTCTTTTTTTAGTATTCGCTAGTAGTTCATTAAAAGATTTACTAGCTGTCCTATAAAGCAATGTTTTTGGCAAGTTTAATATATGTGGACTAATATATGTCAGATCAACTCTTAAAATTTCCCAACCGCATGCTGTAGCACAATAGAGTACTCAATATGACAAGTAATAGTATAAATGACAGGAGATGAAGCCATTGAGAAAATTACAGGTATAATTCAGAAAGATCCAAAGAACAGCATTGGGAAGGCAGGTTCTCAATCTAAGGTGAGCATCCAGCAGGAATCCACTAATTATTCACTTATCTAGTTTTACCAGACAATCTTAAAAGTATAGGAAAAGAAACAAGGTCAATAAGAATAAATTTACCTGTTGCAAACAGAGCTTTTTTCAGCTTGAAAATAAGTAATTTATACGATTTTTATTTTCTTCTTTTATCTCTAGGTTTTAGACTAGATGTTATGTATTGAATTAACTGAATACATTGGATGGTTCAGATCAAAGCGTATGAGTCACTGAAATTGTACATCATGCTAATCTACCATTTACTTAATCATGGTTTATTGATTAAAACAAAATAGGCTGAATTCATATAAATCATGTCCAAAGAGTTTATTTTTGATTATTTTACTGTGTTATGGTTATTTTATAGTTACTAGTTTTACTGTTGTGAGCCATCCAAAGTTGTTTAAGGTGGATGTCCATATAAATATTTTAAAATAAATAAACATCATTATAATTTAGCTTCATGTTTCCTCATTTGAGTGCCTTCCATATTCTTGGGCTTCAAATTCTAGAATTCACAGCCATTGTGTCATGCTGCCTTGATTATTCGGGAAATAGAAAATTACATATCTAGACCATGTGTAGATTGGGGAAGGCTAGTATGTGAGATCTAGACTTCTAAATTATATCATATAGGCTATATACAATTACTTAATACATTAATATTTTGCTTCTTATGCAATTTTGCCTCTTATAGCACATAAAGGCTGAATACACTGTTAGAGTTAACAAGGAGGGCTTTGTACTGCAGCTATCACTGTTCCAAAGTAGTTTTAGGAGCCAACTCATACTCATGTTAATGTGCGCATCACAGCTCCCTTATAATTTTCTTTCAGCCAAGCAGTATTGAATGGGAAGATTTCAAACAAGAGAGTAGCTTAATCTTTTGCCTTTTGGTAACTTTTCCACTCAACATTAATTTTACAGCTCTACTTCCTGTAAGTTTCTTTAAACCTGATGAGGAAAGACAACATCTTGATTAAATGTGAAATTGAGATGTTCCCTATTAAGTACTGTATATACTTCTATGATATTTATCCACTTCCTATGTCCCTTTTCCTAACCAATTTTTCTAATGTGTTGTATGCCCACACACACACACACACATATGCATGTTGTGCAGGTGTTAGCACTTGTGTCCTGATTTTAAGTCATAATCATAATACATACCAGGCACCCTGAGGTGCCTCATATTGTAGTCTGGGTTTTCTTGTTTCCAAGTACTCAGGTTTGTGCAAGATATGAAATTCCTACAGTTACAAGATTATCATACCAAGTTTAGATCTTATGTGGAACTACACAAAAGAGTATTTTTAAAAAAGAGGCATTCACTTCTCTCCTCCCACCCCACAGAATTACAACTATACTAAACCTTGCAAATTCTGACTTGATCAGTTAAAGACACTGTATGTTTGGTGTGCACTGAGTCTTCTATGCAATACCTTTTAGAGCACAACTACATGCATTTATATTACATATAGCAACAGAAATAGCACTTAGACTTATATACCGCTTTACAGTCCTCTCTAACTGTACAGAGTTAGACATATTGCCCCAAACAATCCAGGTCCCCATTTTATCAACCTCTGAAGGGTGGAAGTCATTTAAGCCTGGTGAGATTCGAACTGCCAAATTCACAGTTAGAACAATTTCCGTAATCAGTGGAACAACTTGCTTCCAGAAGTTGTGAATGCTCCAATACTGGAAGTTTTTAGGACGATACTGGATGACCATTTGTCTGAAGTGGTGTAGGGTTTCCTGCCTAAGCAGGGGGTTGGACTGGAAGACCTCCAAGGTCCCTTCCAA
>JANHZT010006377.1:6181-17823 GCA_032468215.1 Stegonotus admiraltiensis
ATATAGATCTATTTTAAAGTTGAAATGTATTTTTCCTTACGGTTCTAAAGAGAGATGCAATTAAATGAAGGTATTTGAATGTGAAAGTGCTGTGCATGGAACAGAGACACGTTCTCTTTAAGGGTATTAGCATAAATCTGGCACATTTGTTTATTATGTTTCAAAATCAGTCACTGGTATCTCTGCCACAGGTAACAATTGACTTTTCAGGCTTCAAGTTAATAGCCTTGTCTCTTGCTTGTAAGGATCAATATTAGTATTAATTAATCACCATTATCAATCCTAGGATCTGGTTCTATTTGTTGTTACATCAGCAAATATCAATATAGAAAGTAGACTCTCTGATCGTCATGGCAACTTCATCTCTTGGGTCAAAGAAAGTTTATCTTATCTGTTCATGGAGAGTGGCAAACTGTTTAGGGATCTAGTTTGAACTCTAAGAACATTGATTTAGTTTTTGTTTGTGAATTGATGCTGAATTTCAATCACAAGGGATAGGAAAGATTTAAATATTAACGCCTAGAGGTATGTCCAAGAAGGTGTTATGCTATTACTTGTCAGATTGTCTTTCTGAGATGACACAAAGAGAGGGAATGAGAGGTGTGTCATTTGGATTATTTCAAGCTCAGTAATTTGTACATTTAGCAAACATGTCTAGAATGAAAGTGAGTTAATTTTCTTGCTTGTATAGGATAATATATTTTATCTTCAAAGGCCTGAGAGATTGGTATTGGTTGTGAAGCAAAGATCAGTACAGGCTGCTTTTGTTCAATGGAATGATGTATTTCACTGCTTGGTAGAAGTCCTTTTTAAAAAAAAAGAAAGAAAATAACTACATTATTTCTGCTTACATCTCTCTAATAATGACTCCCAAGGAAGAACTAGAGGCAATCTAAATAATTTGTTAGATGCATTTTTGGAAATTGCTGAACTGATAAATATGATTTCCTGAGCCTGTAAAATGAAGTATGAATTCAGTTTGCTGCTATTCACCATAATAAAATACTGATGTATAGCTCTGTTGAAAATCTCTCAAGAGTATTTGGTTCTGTGCCACTCTTTCTTGAAATATTGACATACAAACACATCACTTTGTTGAAATTCAGAACTCAACATAGAGCAAATTCAAAACCTCATCGAATGTTAATATGGACAATATTTTCAAACACATTATTGGGAATAATTGCCATGCTCAACTAGTAATATGGCCCAATATTTATAATATTTTTAAAAAACTACAACGTATTTTATTATGGCCATTGGTGTATCAATAATATAATTAAGAAACTTTAATTCTAGATTGTAATTGATTAATACAGTTCACCTATTTACCTATCATCATTAATGCATAATAAAGCATCTCAACTCCAAATCCATACTTTTAGGGACTACTGTATGTATATTAAATAAAATATCCATGTAAGTATGCAATGCACAAAATATTTTTAGTGCCAAATGTCTCTGATCTTGGAATTGACATCTCTTTATTGATTACTTGGTGTGATCAAATGTCCTCAAAAGCTATTGCCATTGTGACATGATAATAGATCTGTATGGCTGTCACTAATGTTTTCTTACTTTACAGTGATTAAGTCATGTTAAAAAGAAACATATGATGTGCAATATAAGATTTAAATAATTTGTATGAAATTCCTTGCAGATCTGATTTTTAAAGATCAGCCAATGAAATGTTTTATGTTAAGAAATATAAAATTAACAAAAGTAACTCCCTATTTTTCCAAGACCTTTATTACCATGTTTAATGAGAAGTGAAGAAGATACATTGTTTTAGTTCTAAACATTCTCTCCTCTGAATCAGTTGGGAAGTACAAAGCAGTTGGTACGGTTTGTCGAAATTAAGCAAATATATAATTTGTTACTAATTTTCTTTTCCTTCTACTTTGTAGTATACAGAATATTTCTGAGATAATATGTTTTTCTGAGGGTCAGAAAGATAGAATTTTAATGATAATTGACTTTGGAAAAATGCTTAAGTATAAACTTTGGAAAAGTTGTGCTATAACAATTGGGAGTTGCTGGAATACCATATTGGTATTACCATATTGGTAATACCATATTGTTCAGACTTGGCATAATGGAATCCACTAAGGAGAAGAAAAATGTTGGGCTGAAGATACTTAGAAGTAGGGAGGACAACAAAGACTTTGTGCTTATTAATTGACTACTGCAGTCAAAGTACTGGATTTTTAAAAATCTTTGCATCCCTTGATGGGTTGTAAGATATTCAGAATTGCACAAGTGTTTGGCAATATGGACTTTTAAAAATTGTTGTTGATATCTAGAGTAAATTCATTGATAAGAATGGTATTCTGAGTTTTTGGAGGCTATGGTATTGGTTCTTCTAAGCTGGTATTTGCATTTTATATAGAAGAAAGGAAAAAGATGATGTAAATATTCTATTGAACTGAATTCCTTATTATTTCTTATTCTTATAGCTTCCCTCTGCAACAACTATTTCAAAATAATTTGTCATATTTTTTCTTCCTAACTAAAGTTTTGTGTTCTGAATGTCGCATTCACTATTTTTGAAATACATTGTTTAGTGACTTTTATATATCTGATATTATTAGTATTGCTTGCTTTTCTTATGTTTTTTGTTTAAAAAATAGATTAATTATAATCAAGATGCAGTTACATAAATTCAATCTGCATACTACTTTTGACAAGCAATTTATTTCTAAAACATATAATTAAGGGATATTATAAATAATAGTTTTTGAAGTACCATTATCATGTACAAATTGTTTTCACTGTTATATTTTGCTTCACTGTGGCTATCTCTGATTTTACTGTATTACTATTACATATAATGTCTGCAATACTTTTTAAAAACTGTCTTAGAACCATTAATTCAATTAAAGGATTTAATTCTGGAAAGTTTAAAAAGATTTTTTACACAATGTGCACCTAAAATGGATCCATAATGTTGGAAAGATTTTTACGTGTGAAGCTATTTATGTTTTAAGCAGTTACATTTTACTTACATTATGATTTTCTTCATAATTTTTTTGTTTTTATCATGGATAGAAAAACATTCAGGCACTTCAAATTAAAAACAGTAATTATATTTATTTAGAAATAAAATCCTGAACAAAATACCTGTACGCATGATTATTCAAATGTAGGGGTAATGGAGAAAAATTGAATTATAACTTGACAGTTAAGTCCTATGAATCCTTAGTAGTCTTCTTCATTGTCCAGTTCCTATGCCTAGTATGTGATTGTGCCGTAATTGATTTTAAACTAAGAATATAACTTCCTACTTCTTAAAGAGAAAACATTAAGGTACATTCCTATATACATTTTTGGAAATATAAGGAAGTCAATGTGACTTATTAATGACATTTATAATTTATGCTGCTGATTATAGTTGAATCAAAAATGAAACTCTAATGTTAACAATTTGTTCCATTCCATATATAATATATACACGAACAAGAATTAATAATGAGAATGTGTTATATAACTCTGATTTTAAAGATACTCACCAACCTTTAAAACTGATTTCTCTATTTTATATGGACAACGCGTAGATCACCATGCATAATGAATTAGAGGCTTCCTTTGAATTATGACTTGAAAAGTAGTCATGAGAGTTCAATTCAAATTTGAATGCTTTATTTACAATTTAGTGTAGTTTAGACTAATTTAATATCATTTGAAAGAGAGAGAGCTTCTAAAATATAATGTCTAAGTCCTTAAATAGTGGGCATCACAGACAAACAAATGCATATTTTGCCATCAAGTTCTTTTAAGCTTCTGAAGCCAGGCCTACAACTGGGTCAGATGATAAGATGAGCATAACAGCTAAAACGAAGAGCACCTCTGATAAAAACTGATTGATTGATGTCTGGCTTCCTCACCATTGCAAGCAGTTGACAGTTAGTTTGGGATCAGATGATTTGGCTTTTGCGATAGATGAAGGGGTCTGTTAGGTAAGTCTGAAGGACATACAGGACATTTCTGTGTTAGTCAGAAAATACTGGATTCCCACAAGGTGGGGCACTGGGTTGCATATTTTTTAGCTTATGTCTTAACTTTCATGTTCAGTTAAATGTGTGACAAACCTAAAATTAATATCCATTCAAAAATTAAGACAAATGAGAGATTGTAAGATCAATATTTATGAAGATACAAGATAAATTCAAATGTATGCCAGAAGAGTGGTGTTTTAGGAAGGACACAGCTTTGGACAGAGTCATTGGACAGCTTAGTGAACAGCTAAGCAGTTATATAGGAGAAAATTATTTCATGCAAATAATATTTGCCCATTAATGTTACAAATATACAGTAAGTACTTAAATGGATATTATCTCAGAGGGACCACTTACTATAATAACATTAACAGAGATTACATTTAAGTTGACAGTTTTCTTTCAAACACATGGACATTTAATATTTAGGGACAGCAAATAGACAACTGAAAGATTATGCTGTTCATCAAACAAGGTTTTCAAATCAAACCACTTTTTTTTTTTGGCAGAACTGCTTTAGAATTGGAATGCAGAACAGCTTGAATTTGAATTTAGATTTTGGACAGTTTTGTGTTTGTTGGAAATACATTATGATGTATCTCTTTACTCTGAGATTCAGGGGTCAGATCTCTAAAGAACAGTTATATTTCTTCTAATCTGTTAGCTTAATATCGGTAGTTGATTTTTTAAAAGGATTTGTGTAGCTGATTGTACTGAATATAATCAGAAACAGCAGTAGTTATTTTGTCTGTTGCTAATAATTGTAAGCCATACAGGTGAAATGTGGCCATTTCAAATATGATTTGCTGTACGTACCTCACAGTGCGTGAATTACAAGGCAGGCTGTTTGCACATAAGAATCTAGGAAAAGTATACTTATAAATTACTTTTCTTTTCTAATGATATGTGCCTTGACATCATTAAAAATTAAAAATCAGTATCTGTAAGTTCAGAATACAAGAGGGCTTTAAGTAAGATCTCTTTTTTTAAAATAAAGGGGTTTTTTTAAACCAAGAAAGATGTTGGTTCATTATTACTAATAGTGTGAATAATCAATTTAGCATTTCCATGTCTATCTTTGTAAAACTTGGTTATACTTTTATTATAACACTAAAATTGCCAGGAGCAATTCACACATTTTTGGAAAGTTAATAATATGTGACAAAGGTTGCATTTTTATTTAACACATTATACACTTCAGTTTACAATTCACAAACAGTGCAATTTTTATGTAACTCTGCTGAAATGTCTCAAGAGATTTATTCCCAGGTGTATGGGATTACAGGCTAAAGTCATTTTTAAAATGCTCCCCTTACAATTAGTGCTTGTGTAATAATTGTATATGATTCTTTTATAATTACCCATTCAGTACATTTTCTCATCTCCTCTTTGCTGAACTTATAAAAAATATGTAGCCAAGTAGTTTGATGTCTTACTTGATTTGCTTTGGCATGTTCTACCTTTTATTAAGTAATTGAGATCCAGCTAATTATACCCAGAAGAAAATAAGGACTAATTAATCAAAGAAAGAAAAAATAATAATATTAATTTAGTCAAAATGATCAAGACCAGCTATGTTACAAATATATAAATGGAAAGTAACAATCAACTGCTTAAATTAACTAGACTGTGTAATTTTATGATTAGTCCTGCAGTGTAGAGAATTTCATTCTAGTGCGACTTGAGGATATTTTGATGGAAATGGTCCTGAAATTCTCTTTATTATTCTTTGACTGTTACCTCAGAAAATATTGCTGGTAAAGAAAAAGGAAGATTGAACTTAGGTTTGAAAAACATATTTAAAATTACATTTGCCACATGTATAGTATCCGTATACAGTTCTTGTTTTGTTTGGAAAATGTTGCTTTTCCAGTTGTAATCAGTTATTGCTTGATTGTTTCTAGAAGTTATAAGGTCAAAAAAGGAGAAAAAAACTATATTAAATATGGCTCCCAATTTTTTATCTTTAATAAAACTGTTTTATATGCTATTGGTTTAATTTTGCATCAGCATTTTGAAACTTTTTTTGTGGTGTGTTCTTAAGCAAATTTATTCACAGTTAATTTTTTGTTAAGTCCACTAAGATAGACGTCGTGGCAAATAATTAAAATTTCACGTTTCTTTCTTATATTTGGCTAACATTAATTTATTATCACCACATTTTAATGTGAAAAAATAACAGTGTTTTGTCTAGAAAATTTAATTTTCCACAAAAAATTGTTAGGGTCATAAAGCATATTCACATTTATTTTAAAAAACTTAGCTGTATCCTGGAGGCTGCCAGAATACTTTCTAAACTCTTTTGCTCTAGAATTAACTACAGCAGCTTTTTTCACTATGGAATTTAAAAAAAAATTGGTTTAAAAAAAGTTTTAAGTACTGTAACTCATACAAGGTAGTTTTTTAAAATAAGCCGTTTTGAGTCTCCTATCCAGTCCCAATGGATACAAAACTCTTCTATGTTTAAAATATCCATTTTTAATTCCATGGCAGCAGTTGTATTAAAATATATACCTTCCTTTCACATTTAATGGACTTACAACTCAGTAAATGTTGATATCAGAGATATCTAGCTTTAATGAGCGGATGCACGTATTTGAAATGTTAGGAACATATTTAAAAAAAGTTACAGCCATTACGGTAACTAATAATAAAATATCAATGTATCAGAAGGCCAAGGGATACAATTATTTCTTAGATGTCTACCAATCCAGCTTGCTTTTGTCTTGTTTCAGGTTAGGGGGCACTTCCAAACAAAGCAGTGGACAATTGTGCAAGGAGTCTGGTGAGGGTCTCTGGACGGATTGCTTTAGGTATATTGGCATCATGTTGTAGCCTGAGATACTTACCATAAGTTTAAGTAACTTAAGTTATTCACTTAGTGCTAGATTATAATACCAGAATAAATTGAAAAGAAACAAAATGTGGGAAAAATGCTATTAATAAAATATTTTCATGGGAAGTGGGAATCACTGCTACTCTAGAACACAAGTTCAGAAATAGATTTGATGACAAGGCTTTAATTGCTGGAGGTTATTGTTTCACATTATTAAATGTAAGTTGTGAATATCAACCTTGCAGAACGCCACTTATTTTACAGCTGATGGGAAGTACTTCTACGCACCCTTCGTCAATTATTGAATAAAGGATTATGCAGGTAGTTCTCAGTTTAAGAACAAGTTTCGTTTCCAAGATCTGTCCTTAAGTGAATTTGTATATAAGCTGGAACGAACATACATACATACATACATACATACATACATATCAGTAATGTTCAGCTAACAAACCTCCGACAACAAGTTTCCTTTTTTTCCTAAAATATCTATGGAAGTATTTAATTGAAGATTAGAAAATCTTATCTTGAGATCATAAATAAATGCATATGACTTTCTTCAGAGATAATCCTGCAGTCCCAACACCTGTTTTGCCCACTAAAGGTATGCATTTTTGTTTGTTCATATTTCAGTGTCAGACTAATTTAGACCCCGTTTTTCAAAAAGAGGTTTATCAGTCCTTATTGGCTGATGTAAATTTTATATTCTGAGCTGCTTGCTGTTCCAGAAGCCTTATATTTCATACACATCAAATGTTTTAAAATCTGTTGATGTTTAAAATCTTGTCATTTAAAAGAAAATCCAGACAGATTTTTCTTTTTAAAAAATAGCCTGAAAAGCGAATGTATTATTGCAATATTGTTATTTCCGGTTTATTAGAAAATTTATATCTTTAAATTATTTCCAGTATTATCTTGTTTTAATTGCTATTAAAACCAATAGTAGGGGAGAAAAGAAATGTACATGAAATGCATCAAAGAACATCTACATTTTTTAAAGCCACAAAAATCTTTTTGCCGGTAGTAGTGAAATAAAACATGAGTGTAAAGGAAGCCTGTTGATTTCCAATAAATTAACTTTTAAAAGAGGTAGTCATGAAGATGTGATAGGATTGGCACAAGGATCAAAAATATAATAGAGCAAATGATGGTGCCTTCTTTCAGCTTCTCAGTCAATGAAATTTGGAGTTAAGAAAAATATGTGCTGTTTACCCAATGAATCACATTTCGATTTTTGGGAAAGGGAATGTGAAGTGGTCCCAGAATCATATTTTGACAAAGCTATAAAGATTCTGATGAAAACAGAAGACCTGCATAGCTAATGTTCTCAGTCTAAGAGGGGAAGAGAAATAACATTACCAGATCATGCAGTAATGAAAAATTATAGACATGTTTCTAGTGTTCTTGGAAATATAACTAATATCCATCAATTAGTTACATGCTGATCCCTCACATGGGAACAAGAAGTTAAAGGAGAAGGACACATCTCCAACCCTTACCTTTGTATCAGTGCATAACTTGCTAGTCTATGGCATAGCACTCCATTGGTTCATTCTCAATGACATTGTCATGAATGGCCACACTAATTTCAGTACTAAGGCAGCACTCCATACAGATGGCTGACTACTGTTCTCAGTCATTATTCTGAAAACGCAACACACTGTTGAGATGGGTAGCCATACAAAATGAATGAATGTACAAGAAGAACATAGTACGTAGGGCAAAATCCTCATAGATTGCAGCCTGCACAAAACATTCCTAGGAAAAAGTGCTCAAGACTATTCCAGGAGAAGATAACTTTTTCTGTGCAGTAGACAGAATGAAGTGTCAAGTTATATAAGAAAGAGAGCTAAAGAAACATTGACAGCAGAACTTTCACATAGCTCATTGTAAGACATGATTTAGGAAGCCAAAGATGAGGAAGAACATTTGTAAATATGCTATCAAACAAAATAAGACAAACATTTCTGGAGCCTGTATATGTCACAGTTACCACAAAGTAAGTACCATTTAGCCATAGCAGTTAACAGGTACCAGCAAATCATGAGCCATTCATTCTGTCTATATTGCCAACTCCAAATTGTATAGTCCACTAGAAATACAGGAGGAATCAAAGCTAAGTCAAATAATGTATTACATGCATACAACGTAGCTTGAAATTCTGAGCATTATTTATATATTGTAATTGTATGCTAGGAAAAATAGGAACATCTTACAAATTCTATACAATGTTCTCTCAATGCCTCAGTATCTCAAGGCCCTCAGCAACTTCCAAACTCAATAGCATGCCCATTTTGCCTGGCTCATTCTACCAGTATCCTTGTTACCCCTCCACCTTTCACCCCATCTTCTTATCTCTTTTTTGATTTATCCCATTGACATTACCATATATTCTTGAAATAACATTCTTTTTTATTGTGCCAAAGGTGCTTTTCCAAAAGGCAAGTGGACTTTCTTGGTTTTCTTCTTTGAAAACATTTCGCTTCTCATCCAAGAAGTTCTTGGATGAGAAGCGAAATGTTTTCAAGGAAAAAAAACAAGAAATCCAGTTGCCTTTTGGAAAAGCATCTTTGGGACAACCATGACCTGGATGATTGAGAATATCCATAGACATTCTTTTTTATTGCTGTATTTGTGTGATGTGCCTCCAATAAAAATGATTAATAATAATAAAACTTAAAGTAAGATGAAAGTACTTAAAAGCCAAATAGTTTTATTCAAAATATAATGCCCAGTTAGCATAATACAATAGTATACAGAAAATAGCAAGATGCATTAAAATATACAAAATACTATTTTAAAAAAGAATTGGAAAGAGTACCTTCATATCATGAAAGAATGGTTCTATCCTTGATCGTTCTAAGGGTGTAAACATTATTATTTATTGGTTCGATTTATATGCTGCCCTTCTCCGGAGACTCAGGGCGGCTTACAATGCATTAAGCAATAGGCTTCATACTTTTGTATATACCTGCTTAGTAGGGCTTTTCCCCCAGCTGTGTTCTTTTTTATAAAAAGTCAGCTTATTGCCCCCACAATCCTGGTCCTCATTTTACCTACCTTGGAAGGATGGAAAGCTGAGTCAACCTTGAGCCTGGTGAGATTTGAACTTGCAGTAATTGCAGGCAGCTGGCAGCTTAGGTGCTAATTTTAACATGTATAGGAGATGGCCAGACTGCCCGAGGGAGGAGTATCAAACATGTCATTAGTCTCAAGTCCTTTTGCCCCACAAGAGATCTAAGTCCAGTCCACCTTGAATTCAGTTTATGTTTCTATGCAATGCCAGCTACTTGGTTGTGCTGTTTGATGTATGCCTGTTCCTGTCGCTATATGTTGGACTGTCTCTGAGGCCCCTCTACAGTTTGCATCTTGGGTTCTGTCTAGTCAGGTCCTCCTTCTCTGGATTTAATTCTTAGTACTTGTTCCTATGCTGCTCTGATGTATGTGTGAATTGTGGGTGTGCGTGCATGTGGGTGATGAACTGCAATGCAGTAATTATTCTTTGTAGTAAATAGGCATTTTATTACTGTCTGTATTCATCATGGCAACCATTTCGTAAAATAACCATATAATACTCTCAAAATTCCAAGCATCTTCTTGGTTCCAAAAGGTCATATTATACAAATGGTGCACAGGGGAAATGTACGAAATAGTCTCAGTGGTTCCGCATAGTAGCATAATATTCTCCCATCCCTTCTGATTTCTATAGTGTTCGTTCTTTGAAGCTCCAGTTCAAACACGGAATAGGCTAAAGGTGCCATTGCTGTTTGTGTTGTGGTCCCCAACCGTGATGCTATTTGCCTAGAGGGGCAAGAAGTGTTAATGATGTACTTAAGTGTGGTTAGAAATGTTTTGAATAAAAACCTTTGCGTATAAAGTGCTCTTTCTTGTTTTTCCCTCGTTAACAGAGTGTTCCTTTGTAAGCTTGCAAGATGCACAATCAGAAATGTAATTTGATCCTGCCTGCCTGACAGTAGAGTCTTCTGTGCGAGGTTTACACAATTTACGTGCCAATGCCAATCATATTTCTTGTTTCAGGACTTGGTGGAAATAACATTATAGATGGACAGTAATGGTTAAAGAGATAATGGGGGTCCACTTCAATGTGCATTGAGTTAACTCAGGGGCCCCCTGGCCTGGCTTTGATATGAACTATATACCTTGGGAATGTGTGTGTTCAATTAAATATTTTACTTCCTAACTAAGTAGGTTTATACCCACATACAGTACTGGGGTAGGTAGAAGTTATTTACGTACCTATCTGTGCTTTTATATCACACCACCAATACCAAATTCACATAAGATTGACCAGAGAAAATAGGATTTAATTTCTTTAAACCTCACCAATCAAGGACTGTTGTTGGCATAGCAATTCTTTTCCTTTTTAAAATCCCTCATTCTTACAAGATATCTTCCAGTATTGTCCCTTAGCTTAGTGCCATTTACAGTAGTGGCCAAAATTATGGAAACCTTTTGGGAAAAGTGTATTTTCTAAAACTAGCTAATGACACCCTTTTTTTTGGAGTAGTACCATAAAATTATATATCAATGGAAAGATAATTTGATCAAGAATGTAATACAATAACTTTTATAAAGGATTTGCTATTAGAATAGCAGTTACAGTATAAAGAAGAAAAGTAAAACACCTAGAAAAAATGAGATATACAAAAATTATCACCATAGAAAAAAATGAGATACAAAAATGATCACATCAGTTAGTATTTAGTTGGATAACTGTTAGCATGAATTACGGCCTTACAACGTCTTCCCATGGAGTGAACCAAGTCTTTTAGTTCTGCAGCTGTTATAATGTG
>JANHZT010006377.1:44724-58213 GCA_032468215.1 Stegonotus admiraltiensis
TCCACTTCTTCACCAGTCAAATCAATAGGTCCAATAAATCCACTTATTTCACAATTTTAGTAGATATTCTGATTATAATTTCTTGCAAATCAATATTGTAGTTCTTAAGTTAATTCTTTTAAAGTTCGAGGCAAGGCTGTCAGTGCTAACGAGCACTTCCTTTTAAGTTTTGTTTTTCACTTTCTCTTTTTCACGTCCCAAATTCCGGCGCCATCTTCCTTTGTTCTTTTCAATAGCCTCAGAAGAAAGTAATGCTGATACAGAGTTAAAGTTCAGAACTTACAATTATCATCCCTCCTGCTCTTGCTTGCCTGCTTTAGAATGCGATGTTTTTTTTAAAAAATTGCTTGCAGGGGTGGTCGCGGCGTCTTGTTCTGCATGAAGCAGAAGCGCCCCGGATCCGGAGCTTTCGCCGGGTTCCTAGGGAGCTCTTACCCAAGGAGCCCCAGAATTCTTCCTGGGGGACTTGGGGAGCTCTACCTCTGCCCGGCTGCTCACCTTCCCCTCCTTTCCCAAGGGGAAAGTTTCTGAACCACTTGACAGCTGATTTGCGCTGTCGTAGCGGTTCTACATGATCCGGGGCTGGCGCTCCTAAAAAGAGCGACTTTCGACATCTGCGGTGCCACCAGAAGTCCTAAATTATATTAAAGTAACCAAAATATATTTACAATCCTCAAGGCATGTAACAAACTTTGGAGCACCCATAATGTTTGCAAATTGAAAGTTGAAAAATTTGACATGCCCTAAATTAGACATAAAACATGCAGATGTAGTATATATGCCTATATATAAACCAGTGGTGGGTTGCCCCTGGTTTGGGCCGGTTCGCAAGAACTGGTAGTAAAACCGGTGGGTGGCCCCGCCCACTGCCCTGGATGTTGTCATCGGCAATTTGCGCATGCGCAATCCCATTGCGAACTGGTAGTAAAGGTAAGTAGAACCCACCCCTGATATTTAGAAGTTGGATATGAAGTTTCTGCTCTCTTCTGCTGCTTTATAACAATCAGTACTATAGTTGGCCATGCAAATGAAGGTCTTCACAGGGAAAATCCAAAAGGGGAGTTCCCATTCTTCATCTGGGTTGCTGATTAATTGGGTGAAATGGATGAGTAGATGGATTGGGGTGTGTGTGTGAGATCAATTGACCTATTCAGACTGAACAATAAAAGCTAGGACTGCAGATACCTTCAGTTTTAGATAAACTGCAATTGCTGTTTTGTTTAGGGAAATCTTATTAATGTTAAGTGCCAATGACAGAGTACAGTTTGTGGATTGACCATAAACCAATCTGTAAATCGAGCCTAACTGATGTTTGACTGCCCCAAGATTTTATGTTTGTAGCTTTCATAAGTGTCAAATCACTATTTAATAAATGAAATATAATCTAAGAAAAGTATTCCTGTTCTAAATGTAGCCAAAACTAGGAACAATCTAGTAACATGCAGCTATTATTTTATTTTGTTATATAGCTTGCTTTTGAGATATAGATATCTTTTTTTTAAAGATATGGGGAGTATTAACATTATGGAATTGAAGTTAACATTTCTGGATTACAGTTGTGTACTACTGTGAATGCTTATGTGATTCAACACTTTTTAGGAGAAATAACAATGGTTTTATAGCTTGATTAAATTTAGGCTATTGCATTTATTAGCTCCTGAAGTATGGAGGGTGTGGGAGCCTCAATTGAAAGCCATGAAGTTCAGCTAAACCAGGCTGAACCAAGGTCAAGTAATCAAAAACCAAGAGGTTTTGGATTACTTGCCTTGGAGACTGTCTATCTTTGGACCTGGATGAGCTTGCATTTCCCAAGACAGAACTGGAGCACAGTTTGCAGGTACTTCTGGACTCTGCTGAAAGACCAGCTGACAGCTGTGGCCAGAAGGAGTTTAAAAGATCATCTTGTTTGCCAGTTGCAGCTCTTCCTTGGAGACCCTGATCATAGTCATTCATGACCGGTTACATCCAGTTGGGACGATTGCAGTATGCTTTATATGAAAGTGCCCTTGAAAGGCACCCACTCTTCAACAGGTCTACAATGCACTGACATTCCACAAATCAAATTTTATATAAGATTTTATTAATTTCGATCGATGACCAGATTAAAAAATCAAAAGTACAATTAAATAAAGTATATACAATAAGGTGTGAATAAACAGAATAAAAAATTTGAAACAGCAATGCACACTACTAAAGCTAAAATTCTTGGATAAATTTGTATCTAAATCTAAAAGGAACCATACATGCTCAATTTATAATAAAATAATTTAATAATATCCGCAATTGTACTGTGAATTTTTTTTAAAAATCTGGGTTTTCACTCATGTAAACAAAAATAATTAAATAATTTTTATAAATGAAGGTTTGAGACAAACAACTATGCACATTTGGCAGTGTTATACAAAACCTCCTTATGTTGTATGTGTTAGGACTTTCTTATCTGATAAAAGAATGCCAAATAAAACTCTTGAAGCTGACCTGGACTATGTGGAGGAAAGACGCCTTAACTTATTACTGTAAAACAAACATTACATAGCATATGAAAAATAGATTTGATTGAATCCTCACCACAAGGCCAGGTTCCATTAACCATAGGACTTTGCTAAAACTCCCATATTAGGACTCCCGAGCATAGGCCATTAAATCTAGTCTTAGAAAATACCTTAACCATGATGGAGAATTTTGTGATAATTAGCTGATTTCCATCTGGGATGGTTAAACTGTGTTGAGATAGGTTTATGAATAAGACAACTCTTTGTGGTCTCGATGTTCAGAGGCCATTCTCTAATGAGTCCAGATATTATATAGACTCAAAGGAAATGATACAAGAATAAAGCTTTTTAGAATCAAATTTTCTGTTTAAAAAAGGCTATCACTGCTCCTTCCTCTCGCCATTGCAGTGACTCAGCAGGTGGCAGTTTGAATTTGTTGATCTTGGGACCTGCCCTGGATGGTGCCTGATAGGGAACTCCTGGGAAGTCCAGTGCTGTAGACTATCAAGTCAAAAAAGGAGCTTATGGCAGGCCCACTCTGAAATGCTGCCAGGAAAACTGCATGGATGCTGTTACTAGGAGTCAATAGTGACTACAGGGTGTCTTGTCTTGTTTGGTTTTATTTTAATAATTGCAATAGACTGTTGCCAACAGATTTCTGCCATAGATTAGCAACAATTCACTGGCGCAGAATTCAGAAAATAATTTTGTTTAATTAAACATATGTAGTTAGTGACTAGCATTTTCTATTAAAAAAAACCCTCTATAGAGGTTATAATAGTTATAGCTTTATGAGGATGCAAACTTACTTTTCCTGTAATAAATAACTACCTATAGGGGAGCAATCTTACACTGCTCAGAGTTGCTAGAACCATGACGTGGCAAATAAATTCCATCCATCCATCCATCCATCCATCCATCCCTCCATCCATCCATCCCACTAATTTCTATGATTAATTACTGTGACATTCCAAAGGGGTGTAATATGGAATTTTATTAGTCTTTTTTAATGGAGCTTTTAGTAAACATTAAAAAGACTTAACTGTACGTCCTGATCAGTTGTCCTGATCTTGGGTTGTAAAAACAGCTTCTTGCTTGAGAGTAGAATGAAGTGAAATTTTATTAGATTCCTTCTGCTTTGAAGGTTTTAAAAGTTTTAAGTAAGTTTAATGTACTATAAGTATAATATTCTGAAAAGATATATTTCATTTCTATTCCTGAAAAGAATTGTACGGTTCCTACAATGACTCACTCATGACATAAACTCCTTTCCTTTTATTTTAAAACTTGGTATGTAGCAATACTAATTCAGATGAATAATCATAATTTTAAACTATTAGTTTGCCTTTAGAATTTTACTTTAGGTATTGCAGTATTCTTTTTTTGCTTATCTTGTCCATGCTTTTTCTCAAACTCACTTTTGCAGTTAGTAATTCTTTCTTACTTTCTGTGGTAGTGGAGGCAGATTATTTCTTTTATCAGTGATCTCAGCTGGCATCATATAATCCTGATTCATAGGTGGTGCAAGATTTTTCTCAATACTTTAACTATTACAGGCATTTCTTTTAATATTTTAACTCAAAGCCTATATAGGTAGTTGTCAACTTACAACCACAATTGAGCTCAAAGTTTCCATTGTTAGACAGTTGTTAAGTGAGCTTGGTCCCATTTTACAACCTTTCTTGCCACAGTTGGTAAGTGACTCTGGCTTCCCCATTGACTTTGCTTGTCATGAGGTCACATAAGGTGATCTCATGACCTTGGGACACTTCAACCGTCATCAATGGGAGCCAGTTTCCAAGTGTCTGAATTTTGATCATGTGATTGAATACATGAAAAGGGTAAGTAAAAAGGAATATTAGGACAGGACGGTAGGCACGCTGGTGCACTTATGCATGCCCCTTACAGACCTCTTAGGAATGGGGTGAGGTCAACAGTAGACAGTTTAAGGTTAAAGTTTTGTGGGTTTGGGGAAGATACTACAGTCAGGTAGTGCATTCCAGGCATTGACCACTCTGTTACTGAAGTCATAATTTCTGCAATCGAGTTTGGAACAGTTTATCTTGAGTTTGTATCTATTATTTGCTTGTGTATTGTTGCAGTTGAAGCTGAAGTAGTCATTGACATAAGACACAAGTCACTTTTTTTAGGGCCATTGTAACGGTCACTAAATGAATTGTTGTAAGTCAGTGAGTACCTTAGTTTTCTTTGCTGCCTTTTATAAAGTCTGGCAAAATTAAGCCGAAATGTTATACACAGATAACTGCATAATTAAATTAAGTTTTTTTTCCAAGTGAGATCAGTTCACAGTATGAGTCTTAGAAAGGTATCATCACTCAAAATGAGATATACAGATTTTGTTTTATGAGATGCTAAATGCCAAATCTGTAGCCTTGATTGGGCTAATTACTGCTTTTTCATTTGCCTTTATTATATTGTCTCATACTCTCTTTTTCATTCCCACTCATTCCTTTGTGCATATCTAGAATCTAATCTAGAAGTTTACCCAACTCTGTGGAACAGAGTTGGCAAGTACATAGGGAACTATGTTAAGGATTAATAATCCCCATTGTTGATGCCTCTTGGAACCATTCATCAAATTCACAATTCTTCCCATTTCAGCGCTCACACTCTGGCCTCAGTGAGACCTGTTCTATAACCTGAATCTAACAATGGTCAAATAGGAAATATGTGATTATCACTGAACTTGTAGACTGTGGTCTAGTGGAATACCCCATTTAACTACTCTGTAAAAATCTCAATTTCACAGAACATTTGGTGTGCATGGGTAGCTGTTAACAGGATGTCTGTTAACTCTAAATGTCCACTAAGTCTGAATTTATGTAATTAATTTCATCCATGTCACTTGCATCGTTATTGCTTTTCAATCCGATGATGCAATTATGATGTATGATACAAATGAAAATTACAATATCAATTGTATTGTGATGTCAGTTGTCTGGACTGACTTGGAAACAATCTTTATTCCACCTGAAGTCAGAGAATAGAGTTTTGATGAATTGTGATTTTAGTGGGTGAATTGTTATACTACTAACCTGAAAACCAAAGTTCTTGGCATGTGCCAATGAAATGACACAATGGAATGTGGCAATTTTTTTGGAATCCATTGATTCCATTTGGGCAAAGGAATCAAATATGCTGTCCACTTCTTAACATTAACCTGAGAGTTTTAAATATCCGCAAAAGATGCTACTAGTTCTATGAAGTATTTTGAATTTGGAAAACAAATGTTCTAAAGATATTAGTCCAATTTTTTTACAATTAATATCCTACTATTTTTATACAAGAGCTGAAATTGGTATACAGTATGTCACAAAGGTGATTTTCCAAATGGCAACTTTCTTTTTTGTTTGTTTGAAAAAAAATCACTTCTCATTCAACAAGCTTCTTCAGTTCTTCTTCAGCTTCTTGTATGAGAAGTGAAACATTTTCAAAGAAAAGGAAAAAAAAAACACCGATGAAAATCCAGTTGCCTTTTGGAAAAAGCAGCTTTGGGACAACCATGACCTGGATAATTGAGAATCTCCATTGATGTTTTTTTGTACAGTATTTATTTTCCCTAAAACAATAAATGAGCTAAATTGGCTTGAAAAGTATTCAGTGGCATAGGGAATCTTGAAATTCGGTCCTTCCTATCTTAATCTAGCACCTTTATCTCTACATACATTATAGCTTGCTAAAAGCAAAGCAGTTAAAAGCATGAATTATAACTTTTCATAAACTTCACTTATAATAATCAGTTTTAATGCATTAAATATCAGGTAGAATCTTTACATGATATTCTGTACAAATGTTTATTTATTTATTTATTGGATTTATACACCGCCCTTCTCCCGAAGGACTCAGGGCGGCTCACAACAATAAGAAACAGAAAATACAAAAGTTAAAAGACAAATTAAAACAGAATAATAACAGAAATGTTGGAACAGGAGTTTAATGAAACATTTTTTAAAAAAAATATTTTTTACCGTGTGTACTGGATTAACCAAGTACTGTAAATGTGTTTGTTAAATCTACTAATATTAATATTTTGTATTAAAGAGAAGACTTTTTATTTTGCTTTTATCCAGAGAACAAAGAACTATCACTTACTTCGAAGGGAGGTTATTGAGGAAAATCCATGTTTTTCTTTAAGGGATGGAAATCTAGTTTTGCTAGTGGTTCATGTACTTACATATTGTTCTATTCACTATAATTTTAGTATGGTTTTAAAAACCGTGAAAACTGTTACAGTTGTGTCAATTTCTTTTTCATAAAAGATTTACTCTTACACAGTCTCCTTTATGTAACTACTTTAATACATGCTTTTTTCTAAGTAAGTACCATTATATACACTATATTTAAATGGAAATGGCTCTAACATGCTTTTTTAAACATGGCTTTTCCAAATATATGCTGATTGTAATGATTTTCTTTTTCTAGCTGGACATAATGGATAGCTGTGGAACTTCTGTATTGTAACCAATCCTACCTTTGGAATAACTACACTTCAGTGTAAAAGAAATGTACAGTGTTTCTCAATCTTGACAACTTTGATACGTTAAGTCCACACATTTTAAAGTTGCCAAGGTTGAGAAACATTGGGCTAGAATTCCCTATGGCTGCTTATAGGGAACAGTGAGTCACATTTACTGAACCACTTGGTGAAAAGCAAGCTTTATGAAATTGGAGTTTTCTTTGATAGAAAAGAAAATAATTGAATTAATGGTGGGGTTGTAAAGTCATCTGAATAAAGTAAAAATTTAGCACTGAAATTGTATTAATAGCTAGTACACTTCCAGTGACAACAACAACAGAATGGATAGAAATCCTTGATGAATGGTGAGAAAAGGTTGTTTATTATTATTAGATGAACTAGGTGCAGAATGTTATGGTTTAGATAATAGAATCTGTGATTCCTTGCTACTCCTGAGTACAACAGGAAACTCATAGTAAGTTAATTAATAAGAAATCATTATGTTGATAACAAAGCCTGTAAATAAATTTCAAAAGTACAATTATAAATTAATATTCATAAAGTGCCAGAAAAAGTATTGTTAACTACTGAATCATGATAAGATAAATTACATATCCGATGGAAAAATGATACATGAGAGTTTTCTTAGAAGAATGTTTCTATTTTGGTGACTAAAATATTTTGAGTGCTTGGGATCATCTCCAAAAGACAGCCCCGTCACATTCCTGCTTAAATATCAAGGCGTGACAGATAATCCTAGAACTACTAACAGTTTATATTCCTATTTGTATTTCATAGCACTGTGATATCTATTAGTACTTTTATGGAACTTAAGTTGATTTCTCGTGGAAATTCATTGGAAAGTATTTTTTTAAGATTTAGATGTTTTCAGGTGTGAAACTACAAAAAGTGGTTGCAACATACAAATAAGCTTTTAAATTAAAGTTAATGTTTACTTTTGGATATGATGATGGTAATGTGCCATCAGGTTATACACTCTTAGTGACCCCGTAGATAGATTTTCTCCATGGTGATCTGCCCCTAACATGATGCTTCAGCTTTTCCAATGGTGCAAATTGCTATTCTCCGAAATCTTCTCCAGTATCAAAGTGCAAAAATGTCACTATTCTTCATACCTTTTAGCATTACTATTAATTGATATGTTTTGGCTCTGATTTATGAAACATCATATCTAGACATCAGCTTGCATGCTATAAAAAGTATCAGGTATTGATGACGAAAACCTACAGATTAATAAAATATTAACATTTTCTTATATCATCTGTTTTATTTAAATGTTAATAGCACAAATTTTTCTTTGGCTTTATGTGCTGCTTGTAATATAGGATATACGTATTCTTTTATTCTTTTAATATGGATACATTGTCTTTCTGATGACTTAATAAAATGAATATATATATATTTTAATGGTAGCATGTCTTCCTATATAGATTATCACTATCTAATGAAAACACGCTGTGCAATCCCATAAAGTGATACATAAATGTTTTAGATTAAAATCTGATTTCATTTAAGAGAATTGTAACATAAGCATTGCATACATTACAAAATGTTGTTCTCTGCAAGGATGGAGATTCTCCCAGTTAGTAAATCAAGCAGGCATCTATAATGGCCAGCAGTGATATAGGAAGATCATGGAGGTAGATGGATGGTTACTTTGTGAAATTTTATACTACATGGGAGAAGGCAATAGTAAACTACTGTATTTTACCGAAAAAAATTACATGGTTAGACAATATAAAGTGATTGACAATAGAGGTAGCCCTCACTTAACAATGGTAATCTGCACTGTAATTTCTGTTGCTAAATGAGTTGGCCATGAAATGTGATGTCAGATGACTGGACTACTTAGAAATGACAATTCTGACAGTTCCCAGTTGGTACCATTAAGCAAGGATGACACATACTTAAGTGTGCACCTCAAGGGATTGTGATTTCTGACTTCCTGCTGGTTTCTCCATTGATGTTGATTGTGGGAAGCCAGCAGGGAAGGTCACAAGTCATGATCCTATGACTGTGGAACACTGCAATGGTTGGAAATCCAGGTTTGTTGCCTAGTGATCATACGACTATGGGGCTCTCCAATGGCCAGAACTTTGTCTATTTGTTTAGTGCCATTGCAAGTTCAAATGAGGAAATGTCGAATGAGCTTAGTATGGATGATGTGTCCCTCAAGTAGGATAACCCTCAACATGTGATTGAGGATCCTTTGGAATACTCATTGCATTTATAATGTGGATAGATTTTAATTGGTACGTCTTTAATTGCTTTTGGTATGTCTAATTTCTCATGTTTCCACTCAGAGAAAGGAAAATCACCTTGCTGCTAGTCAAACGAGACTTAACAGATTGTGCAAATCCTTGTGCAATATATCCTTAATTTCATATGATAGCAAAAAAAATGCTTAGGATCATCCAACACAGCTTAGTCGCCTACATGGAAAACGATGACAGAAATTCAAACCAGTTTTTAAAAAATGGCCAAGGAACTTGAGACATTGAGCATATATTATTGCTGATGCATGTTGGATTGAGAAAGCCAAAACAAATGCCAAAAATAAGTCAGAATGTGTTTCATAAATTATAGAAAGGCCTTTGATAGGCTTTGATTTGATTGTGATGACCAACATGCTTAGGAAAATGGGAATCCCAGAATTCTCATTGCCTTCATACAAAACCTTTGTCCCTTACACAGGAAGTCACATTTTGGATGGAACATAGTGAAACAGACAAGCTCCTGGTTGGCAGAAGGGATATATTCTCCCTTTTGTATTCAACTATATGCTGAATTATGAAGATGAGCATGGCATTAAAACTGGAAGAAGAAAATCAGTAATATGAATTATATAGATTCTACCACTCTAGTAGCTGAAAATCTAAAATTTCTACTAATTAAAATTAATTAAAGTCAATATTGACTTTTGCCAACTGCCTGGATTAGTCCCTGCAATTGTCTTGTCAAGGTTCTTCAGAGGTGTTTGGCCATTGTCGCCTAATTGCTAGGGCTGAGAAAGAGTGACTAGCCCAAAATCGCCCAGCTGTCTTTGTGCCCAAAGCAGGACTAGAACTCACCAATTTCCAGCCTGGTGCCTTAACTCCTGTACCAAACTGGTTCTGTTACATTTCAGGAGATACCTATTATAGAAACCTGTGAACCCTGTTTTGCTTGTGTGAATTTTGTTGTTTGTTATGGTTTATGATTATTGCTACCTATGCTATGCTATGCTATGCTATGCTATGCTATGCTATGCTATGCTATGCTATGCTATGACTCTGATCTTCATAGGTATAGGAATTAAAAGTTAAAATTAATAATCTGTAAAGAGTTACATGCTTTGGACATATGCTGATGGAATTCAGTGGAATGCATTCAAAAATCTGTAAAGGATTACAGTAGTATTTTTGGATTATACGCCCGAAAATCTTTTTTTGTTTAATATTATTTGAATGGGTTCTGTAAGAGGTTATCTAGTAGAGATGTGTCATTGCAGTGAGAACTTCTAGAAGCTTCACTCATAGAGCATTATTCCAGATGACCTATGAAAAAGAGATACTCTGGCAGATGAAAAGTATTCATGTATATGTGATACACTGCAGTGGACATTGTGGATTGTGTTCTTGACAAAATAGGACAGCATTGTACATGATTACTTTCAAGTTCATCATTTCTTCTCTGTTATATTTGCCTGAGATATCTTGTGATCTTTTCCATCTTTCACTTTAACATTCCTGAATTGTCACAAATTCTGATATAGGAAGAATCAATGGGAGACACCGTCATAAAATTAGAGAAATGAATTCAAACACTATAAACTATAAAATTAGAGAAGTGAATTCAAACACTATAAACATTCTAATTCACATTGTGTTAGTAGAGATAAACATCAATAAATCAAGATGTTAGAGTAAAAAAAAATGATAGACTTTACAATAGGACAGGGGTGTCAAACTCAAGGCCCGTGGGCCAGATTTGGCCCATGACATGCTTAGATCTGGCCCACAGGGCTACCCTGGAAACAGCGAAGGACTGGCCCACAGTACCTCTGCCAGTGAAAACGGAGCTAGGGAGGGCTGCATGTGGCCCTCCCGAGCTCTGTTTTCATTGGCAGAGGTGTGCAGGAAGCCGTTGCAGCCAAAAAATGAGCTTGGGAGCCCATTTTCGTTGGCAGACTGCTCGGGCCTCCACAGTTGCCTGGATACGAGTGACATTGAGCTAGCCATGCCTACCCTGGCCATGCCCATCCTGGTCCACCAAGGTCAAACATGACCCTGATGGGTCGTGTTTGACACCCCTGCAATAGGAGGTGTCCTATTAGCAGTCCGGCAAACTAATTCCTAATTCAGTTTCTGACAAATTAATTTGCTTAAAAAGTAATAAAACACATCATTCATTCAAGGATTTTGCATTACCTGTTGAACATGTAGAAACCATTTGGAATATTCATCTGTGACATCAATATATAACTATGACTGAGGTTTATTTCAGTTGATCTCAGTCTTCATATTCATTGTCTACAATTTAGTTGTAAGTACCCCAGTTTAATATAAACCAATGGCATAAATGAGGGGTAGGCAACTGCTTAATATTAGAAATGTAAGAAAATGCCATTATTGCAATCTGAAGTAACGTTTCTAGTTGTCCAGGATGGTATAAGGTTTACTGCCTTAGGCAGGGGTTGAACTAGAAGACTTCCAAGGTCTTTTCAGCCCTATGATTCTATGAGTTCTATGAGTAACTGAATAATTCCTGTTATATTCTTGTCACATTCTTATGACAAATAATTTCTGAGGCGTGGAATAGACATGTGATGTGTTAACTGCGTTGTCTGGCATTGGTAGTGATTAATAAAATGTTTTTGCCTTGAATGTTTATTTGCTGTAAATACATTTACTTGTTTGGCTTAAAGGCTTAAGAGGAAAATTATAATATAAATGCAGTATAAAACCTGTGAAGAGTATTTGTATAGCCGCATGTGTTATGATTTCCAAAAGTTGTTTTATTTGAAATGCTGAAGCATGTATTTTAGCTGAATTTATGGTAAATAGACAATAACAAACTGAAGAGAAATGCAGTGTTATTTATCAAATCATAGAATAGACTTTTGCTCAAGATTTTTTTATGGTTAGCGAAGGACTGAGGGAAGGACCAGAAAAAGACTATTTCTTAGTTTAGGACTGACAGTAAAACAATATTACAGTAAAAGATAATCTAAAAAATGGTAATATTTGCTAGGGATGAATATGGAACACAATGGGAGAAAATCACGCATATAAACAAATTGCCACTAAATGGTTAAGTTGATGAATGGTTGGAGGTGATGGTATATGGAAGTTCCTAATTTAGAGCAAGATATACATAAACTAGACGAATCTGGGATATATTTTGCCTTGTCTGACACACTGGTTTTATATTATTCCCATGCATTTTTGCTGAAGAAAAAGAGCTTTTCCTGTTAACTTGATGATCTGTACTGCTAAATGCCAGATTGACTCTGTGAAACCAAGGGGGCCATTGTTCCTTTAAACCTTATCTTAATGCTGATTTGTTTGTTCTTTTTCAGTTTAGTAAAGTTGGGTGGACTGGTTTTGATTGCTGACTGCTTTATTTTTAGCTGTTGCTGCTAATAGAGTGTCCTTTTTAAAGGAATCCTAGCCTTTGTGCTGTTTGAAAGTTATGGATTTTGTCAGTAAAATACAGAAAATGTTTGATTGTGTCTGTTTGTATGAACCATTTTGGAATTAATTTCAATTTGGAGCACTAATTGAAAGCATCAAGAATGTGTTTGGTTGCATCAGAAAATTACTGTTATTTGTAACTTTCCACCCTATATCTGTCATCACATTTTTGTAGACCAAGAAAATGATAATAGAAGGCATATTTTTCACCATGAAGAAACAGAAGCAGTACTTAATTTGTGCTGTTATTTATTTTCGGCATAAAATGTTTGATGTATGAAGGTTTTATAAGATTTGACATGCATACTTTGAACATAAAGAACGTAAAACCCCAAGTGTTTAGCATAGCTTCTGTTGTGCCTCTTTCACACATTGCATTGCAACCCACACATCCTAAAATGACTGAGCTTGTGGTGTAATGCTAAGTTTGTCAGTCTCGGGAATAGCCTGAGAATGCAGTTATGTTGAAGCAAATGCTAGATGTACAAGATTTAAAAAAAATAAAAAATAAAAAAAATAAAATGATAGCTTTTGTTTTCCTTGCAACATTCAGTAATTTTTCTCATAATCTCTCCATCCTGCACTGGTGGACTGTCAAGCTCATTTGAACTGATTCAGCCTCTGCCTCTTCTGCTGGCTTCAGAGGAGAGGGGAGGAGAGAGGAGAGGAAAGGAGAGGAAAGGAGGAGACAGGAGAGGAGGGAAGAGGAGAGGAGAGACAGCCGATGTGTTTTGAGTTGCACTCTAAAATCCTTATGTGTTGTTTTCCAATTGAAATTTGAATAGTTTAGGCCAGTGGTAAGCAAACTTGGCTCTTTTACACCC
>JANHZT010006377.1:82436-95954 GCA_032468215.1 Stegonotus admiraltiensis
AGTTCTCCGAACTACTCAAAATTTCTGCTACCGGTTCTCCAGAACTGGTCAGAACCTGCTGAATACCACCTCTGATGGAAACTCTCCCAGAGCTGAAAAAAAGTTGTTCTGTAGCTCAGGACTCATTTAAACAAGCTAATAATTTACTGTATATCTGGTAAGAAAATTGAAACCAATGCGTAACAACTTATGACAATTTTTTGATTTCTATTTCAGAGCCTCCGTTTTCTTCTCTTAAAATAATATCATATTAATGGTATACGTTTCTTTGGCAAATTAATAGGTGATGAAGAGGGCAGCCAAGAAGCAGCAGATTCTGATGGGGACGCACGTTCAGATAAACCAGGACCACTTACGCTTGAGACAGAAGACTGGGATGGACCAGGTAAGGGAGTATCTAAGGAAAAGAACAGCTTATATCAGAAAACTCAGTGCTATAGCAGTTTACTGGTTGAACCCCATCTGCTGCTGATTCAGTGGTTAAAGGTGGATCCTAAAGCTAAGAAGTAATGTTTGAAAAGGTATGACAGAAGTATATCTTTTATATGGAAGCAATATGGAAATTAATAGTTGATTTTAACTAGACAGATTATGATATTCTTTAGGTAGGTAGTTTTTCAAATCCAAATAGCTATATACTGCTAAATGCAAGTATCTTCATACTACTAAAACTTTTGTGTCTGTGATTGGTTGTAACCTTCAATTGGGTCATCATAGGACAGTGATGGCTAACCTTTTTGCCGTGGGGAACATGGGGGGGGTTTTGTGCACGTGTGCCCACACCCATAATTCAATGTGCCCAATCCCCCCCTGTGCATGTGGCACAACCCTCCATGCTTCCCCTGCTTTTGACATGGTGGGCCAGGTAGGCCCGTTTTTTGCCCTTCCCAGGCTCCAGACGCTTTCTAGGAGCCTGGGCAGGGTGAGAACGGCCTCCCATTCCGAAAACCCTCCGGAGGCCGGAAACGGCCCGTTTCCTGACTTCCAGTGGGCCCGGAAGGCCTGAAAATCAGCTGGCTGGCACGCGCATGCATGCTGGAGCTGAGCTAGGGCAATGCTCACATGCCCACAGATATGACTCCATGTGCCACCTGTGGCAAGCGTGTCATAGGTTCGCCATCACGGTCATAAGACAACCTTCTTGAATCAATGTCCTTCAAATGGGCACACTTACACAATGTGCCCAAAATCTGGGCCCTTTGTCTTGTGGGATAAAATTTGTCATAATTGTGGCCAATTCAGCGCTGTGGTGAGTTGCACTCTTATGATTGTCAATTCCAGAGCTCCCTGTCAGCTTCCTACAAGAAAGGTCAATGGAGACGTTGGCAGGAAGTTGGAAATCACTTACACTCGCACTGCTTTTTTGCCTGCCTGTGGTCATTCTCTTTCTTTGTTTAGGTAATGAGATATCTCTGAAATGATGACTCAGCAAGTCATGGATTTTTTTAGTTATGACTAAAATGCAAAGATTTATCTCAAGATCTGTTTAAAACACCATTTGTTTCCACATATTGGGAGAAAAGTGTGTACTCTGGTAATTAACTGATACTTGATTGCCCCTGTCAAAAGCATTTCTGTTGACTTCTGTTTTGGAATAAAACAGTCTTTGAAATAAAGTTCAGATATGAAATTCACACTCTTCAAATTCAACACTAATAGTAATTACATTTCTGAATGTGCAAAGAGTTTACTCTTTGGCAATACATTAGTCCCAATCCATGAACATACCAAAAATCTGAAATTGAAACTTTTGATGTGTCTATATGTGTATCTCTGGGTGTGAGAGAAAAAGAAATGGCTCTCAATCTCTTGAATAATTTCCAGAATATCATTCATATTTCAGCATTAGTAAATGATTCCTATAGACTCCAAACCCATAAGTTGGAGTAGAAGAACATTATGATTGTGAAATCCAGAAAGTTTAACACAAACTGTTCCACTCTTTTTATTTATAAATAAAAGTAATTATCATGATGACAAAAGCAATCTTTGTCTGCCCCAAATTCAATGAAAAAGGCAAAATGCAAAAGGATCAAAATTGTTCTATCAAGAACCTTGGATCTGCTTAGCCACTGGCTACCATAATTCATATAACAATAGCAATAGCTTTACAGCCCTCTCTTGCAAGCAGTTTACAGAGTCAGCATATTGCCCCCAACAGTCTGGGTCCTCATTTTACCGACCTCAGAAGGATGAAAGGTTGAGTCAACCCTGAGCGGTCAGAATCGAACTCTTGGAATGAGCAGTGTTATCCTGCAGTACTGCATTTTAACCACTGCGCCACCATGGCTCAGATGGCAAATTGGTGCTAACTAGTATTGCCAAAGCAACAAGAAATGAACACTAAATACTTCTCCATAGTGGGTGGAGACAGCAGCCAGGATGGGTGGTGCAAGAAAAGTCTTGTTCCTTCCCAGAGTTCCATTGGAATGACACAGTATTACAACAGAGTCATTCCAAGATCATCCCTATAGGGGAAGAAGGCTACAGTTGAAATTAAAATAGTTTCAATTCATTCTAAAAAGTCCCTGTTTTTGTTTGCTGCTATGCTAAATTTTCCCAGGTCTCCTTTGGGATATCCTTGTGCCTTTAAAGCACACTTCAAACTCACATCAAATCAGCAGTTCCTAATTGTTGGCCCTAGATTTTTTTTAAAGGATGGAGCTAGCACTTCCTTAAGCATATTTTTTGATCAGAAACTAAGTACTTATTATCTAGTTTCCAATTCTGAACTTATATTAGCAGCACGTTGCATTTAACAAATGGATATGACAGTCAATGATGTTTTCAAGGACTTTTCTTATCACTTTTCATTTGATATAAATCATTTAACACACCCTGGTCATTGACTTCACAGTTAAAGAGAGAAACCTGCAGACTGCAATCAATAAAGTGTAAGAGCTTCGTGTTTAGGCAGAAATGTAAGCTAATATTTTCTCTTACAAGCCATATAAATGGTGCAGATGGAACCTGACAATGCTGGAAAAAGTGGCAGTTTCATCAGCATGAATAAAAATGATCTAGGGAGCTATTACCTGTAAATAATGCAAAACTTGATTTGTGAAACAAAAAAAAAAGAGCAAGAGTTAAATTTCTTGTTAAAATTATATTGAAATGCCTCTCTTTGAAATCATTCAAGTTTTTCAATAAAGTAAAAATTATTCGATTGTTATATAAATGATAGCTATATAATAATGAAAATTATATTTAAAACCATATTCTCAATATAGCCATGTCTGCAAATGTCTAAAAATGAAGAATATTCTGTTTAAGCAGCTGAATAGAGCTGGAAAAATATTATAATGCAGTAACAACATTTGCATTAAAACAACCTCTTATATTTCAATCACATTTTCATCCTTGCTTGACTTTGCAAATTGCTGTATTCTGTCCATGAAGAGGAAAAGAATTTCAGCAGTAATTTCTGAAATCAATAGGTGGAAAATATAGGGCAAACAAGAATGAAGAAAGATAGTATATTGGATTATAATGGTGGTATTTATAATGTTGTTAATAATTTACAAAAATATGCCTATATTCTGTACAAAGCATCTTGCATTATGTAAAAACAAGATTTGCCATCAAACATATTTCAGTGTAGTTAAAGTAGCATGGAATCCATTTAAAAATGAAATTACTTGCTTAGCTTTGAGGTAATGTAGCTTCAACTTTTTTTAAAAAAGTAATTACTTGCTTAGCTTTGAGGTAATGTAGCTTTAATTTTTTTAAAAAAGTAATTTATTGCAATTAATAAAATACACATTGAAAATTGTACTTTCTTGTGATTTCTTTGCTATGTGTATTACTGACCAATTTTCTTTAACATGTAATGCTTGGGTAACATCTTAGGTGATAAAGAAATTTTGAATCTACTCAAGGCTAAAAAGATCTATGAATAGAAAATTGCCGTAAATAGAATGTACCATATTTTTTGGTGTATAAGACGCCCCCCCCCCAAAGTAGATGGAAATGTCTGTACGTCTTATACAGTGAATGTTGCCGAAGCCCCACCCATCCGCTGGCTCCCACCCATCTGCTGGCTCCCACCCATCAGCCTCTGCCTCCCAGCAGTTTACCTCTTTACAGTAAACAGTTTTTGAAATTGTCTTATGTTGGATCATACTGTAATATTGTCCCAACATGCAGCAGCCTTGGGTAGCACTGATATTTTAGTTAATACAAAAATTAGTGATTGAAATATATTTATATTCCAGTGGTAGGATTCAATTTTTTTTACTACCGGTTCTGTGGGCATGGCTTGGTGGGCGTGGCTTGGCTTGGCTTGGCTTGGCTTGGTGGGCGTGGCAGGGGAAGGATACTGTAAAATCTCCATTTCCACCCCACTCCAGGGGAAAGGTACTGTAAAATTTCCATTCCGTCCCCACCCCACTAACCTGCTTTCCAGCTCCATTCTCCTGTGCAGGGCAACAAAAGAAGACCCAGCCGATCAATTGGGACTCAGTCAGCTGGGACTTGGGAGGCAGCGAATAGATCGGGGGCGGGGCCAGTCAGAGGTGGTATTTGCCGGTTCTCCGAACTACTGAAAATTTCTGCTACCAGTTCTCCAGAACCAGTCAGAACTGGCTGAATACCACCTCTGATACATTCCATATACAAAGGTATACTCTGACATTCATAAATGGTTAGGTCCCTTACATCACAAACAAGATTCTCAAAGTGAAGAAGGTTTTTGGATTTCTCTATGAAATAAGAAAGAGCTTATATTGAAATATTTATTTATTTACTTATTTATCAATCAATCAATCAATCAATCAAGTTTATATAGCCGTCCATCTCAGTAAAGGTGATTCTGGGTGGTGTAAAACATTGGAGATGGTTTGGTCTAGTGGCTAAGACACCAGGTTTGAAAGCGAGAGACCGTGAATTGTAGCCCCGCCTTAGCCATGAAAACCAACTGGGTGACCTCACTGTCTCTCAGCCAGCCCACCTTACAGGGTTGTTGTGGAGGAAAGTATGTTGGATACATTTGCGTGCTTGAGTTAATTTGTAATTTGAGAGATAGATTAATTGACTGGTTGATTGATTTAAACTGGCTTTGGCCAGATCACAACATATTGAACCATAAACACAGAATCCAAAACCAGATGGCATATGCTCACACTACACAAAAACACACCTAATAGGGAATCCTTTCTTATACCAAGATTTGGGAGAACAAGCACATCTTTAAGGCCATATGGAATGCCAACAAGATAGGAACAACATGGATTTTAGGGGGAATCTCATTCAGAGGACAGATACCAGGAGAGAAAAAGTGTTTATAATAAGGATTTGTAAGTAGCGTGTATTGAAAGATTGGAACTTACATTTCAGACATTCGCTTAACAACCATGGCAAAAGAAGGGCGGCATATAAATCAAAGCAAAAAAAAAAAGGGCTGTAAAATCAGGCATGATTCATGAAACAACTACTTTGCTTAACGGTGGAATTTTTGGTTTCAATTGTGGTTGTAAATTGGCAACTGCTTGTATCTCTGCTACCATAAAGCATGGGAATAGCCATTAGGGGAATGCTGCACCGTATTAGACTGGGGAAAGGCATGGGTTTCCTTTACTAACCGCTTCCCAAACAACAGAGAGTATATGTTCACCAGTTCTGAAATGTCCAAAAAGACTCAACAGCATTTTGATTGACAAGTGTAAAGAAGTGAGAGAGGGAACAAGGTACAGATGTTTCAGAAATTAATTCTTATGTAATTACCACTACCATTATTTCTTCTCAAGAACAAATATTGGAATACAATGAACTGTTCCACCTTAAAAGAAAACTGGAGATGAAGTTTACAATGTGGTTAGAAGAAATTGATTGGCAAATAAAGGAGCTCACTAAATTTCCCTGTTCATTTGAAAAAAAAAATGGATGTCATCAATTCAAAATTTTAGAATTTGGTTTGTAATGTAAATGTTTAATATTAATTGAATTAATTTAAACATTAGATTAAAACAATAGAATAAAAATATTTAAAATGCATAAAAATATCATAGAATCCTACATTGGAGAATGTGGGTCTCAAGTAATATAGCCAGGTTTTAATTGTATTGGATAACACTTTTTTTCTGAAATTGATAGTGAAAACTGCAAGCAAAACAGAAATTCCTTGAAATTATGAGTCAACTGTTTGACTTAAGCATCAAGAAAAGGTTAGGTTTTGTATATCTTAGCTGCCATCTAACAGTTGTCCATATTTGCCTCTTCCAGGTACAATTAGTAGACAAGAGCTACTGAAGAGCTGGAAGTTGAAAAATGGGATTAGCTATGAAAGTTGGTTTGGAGGCTATTAATTAAGCAGAAGAGGAAACAAGAGCTAGGATTTCAGGGAGCAGCAGCTATTGGAAATCAATCAATTAACCTTGATTTTTAAAAACTGAAAAAATCAGCTTTTCATTATGGCCTTTCTAAAGGTGCTTTTTCAAGAGACAACTGGATTTTCTTTGTTTTTCCTTGAAGAGTTTAACTTATTCAAGAAGCTTCTTCAGTTTTGACTGAATGGTGGAGAATGGAAGGATTCATATTCCAGTCATCTGGTCATTAGCACTCCCTCTAAGAGTTGTTGAGGCCACTTGGAGGAATATCGATGCCCTTAGAGTCACCTGAATAGGTGTGGAACCTTCTTGGAACTGCTGAAAGGACTGTCTTGTAAACAGGAGCTGGGTGGTGTGGTGTCCCTCTGTTGAGAGAGGGCTGTTCATTTTTAACATAGATGGCCTGTTTGATCCCTCTTTCAAACCTGTGGTCCTCTCTGTCCAGAATGTGGACTTTGCTGTCTTCAAAAGAGTGGTCTTTGTCTTTCAAATGCAGATGGACTACTGAATCTTGTCCTGATGGGTTTGTTCTCCTATGTTGTGCCATGTGTTTGTGAAGTGGTTGTTTTGTTTCTCCAATGTATGATCTGCACATGTCTCGATGCATTGTACTGCATATATCACATTGCTCAGTTGGGATGTTTTATCCTTGGCTGGACAAGCTTCTGCCTTAGCGCATTGTTATCTCCATAAACATTTCCTTATGGCCTGCTTTTCCTTATGGCCTAAAGAGATCTGAGGGGCAGGAGAAGATGTCAAGAGTGACCAGACTGAAGGATCACAGAAACCAGTTGAACCAATTGTAGCCACAAGGTTTCTGGCATGAAATATATCATTACATGCTAGTCCACGTATGGTATGCTATATGCTAAATAAATAAATAAATGTCATTACAGCTCCCATCTCCAATACACTGTACATTAACACCTATATTGCAATGTTGCAAATGGAAATTGGGAAAACATAGCATTTCAGGTTTTCTGACTTACAAGAGGACACTGAAATACTGGTGCTGACATCCAGAATATGACCCAGAAATCAGGGCTGAAATCCAGCACGTTCTGACAGGTTCTGGAGAACTGATAGCGAAAATTTTGAGTAGTTTAGAGAACTGGCAAATACCACCTCTGGCCGGCCCCAGAGTGGGATGGGAATGGAGATTTTGCAATCTCCTTCCCACAGGAGTGGGGAGGGAATGGGGATTTTACAGTATTCTTCCCCTGGAATGGGGTGGGAATGGAGATTTTGCAGTATCCTTCCCCTGCCACGCCCACCAAGCCAGGCCCACCAACCACACCACACCACGCCCACCAAGCCACACCCACAGAACCTGTAGTAAAAAAAATTGAATTTCATCACTGCCAGAAATGGTTACTGGGCTGTCTTTGTGGCAGAAAGAGGTTGTTTGGATTTGGCTATTTAAGATGGTTTGAGAATTCAGTGAATTAATTTAAGATAAGAACATCTCAAACTGTTTGTGGATGTTGTTATTACTTGTTGTAAAAACATTTCATTGTATCAAAGCGTAGCAGTCAGGCTACACAAGGATTTCCCACATATCACTGTTTACAAACCTCACTGTACCAAATTACTCCAAGCTTGTATTTAACTCTGAATTTCTCATCAGATTTGATGCAACATTAAAGTAGGCTCTGCTTGTTTTTGTAATTCTGTCCCCCTATTTTTCTCTCTTCGCTCCTTTAATAAAGTTATAATCAGCAGTGTTTCATAACATCTTTGTTGAGCAAGATCTAAATATGACATTTCAGATGTTAACTATTTGTGAATCTGTATAGACTCTGTTGGGCTGGCAGACTATCCAAAAATCAGAATCAAAAAGAGGAAATATTATTCACAGGAAAATAACTGACTTGAAATGCCCATAAGGCAAAAAGTAGAATGAAAATCTGTGATCGTGCTCTGCCTCCCTTCATCTTTTAAACAAGCTCTTGTATTTTTGAACTTCACTTTGTTGACATTGATTGATTACTCATCATATTGAAAAAAAAATAACAAAAAGGTCAATGAGCAGATGCTTGCGACTTGAGGACTCTTAAGTTAAAAAGACTACTCAAAATTGAAGAGATTTTGGTCCAAACCAAAATGATAATAAAAACGCAACAGGGTTTAAGGTCCATGAATCATTAGGAAGAAATTGACTGGAGACTTTATTTTCTGGACAAACCATGGACAGGTTTGGGCTTCCCTGTTGATGTGAAATATGTTCAATTTGCAGTTCCCTCCCCCAAACCCCCGAAATAAAGAATGAGGCATCTGGGTAAAAGAATCAGATACTTGGGCACCACTTTTTAAAAGGATATGCCTAGCCTAGTGAGGAAATTAACAAAATGTAATTACTTTGAAATGAAGGAATTGATTTTGTCAAATATGAATTATGAACAGTGCCATTTTAATGGAAAGTGCTAGTGATTTCTGCACTATGTTCATGATTTGGGAGTGGGAGTTTGAAATGCTTATTTTAATCAGTTTTATGCAATGCCCTCCCAGCCTTTATAAATTATATTTTTATTTGGTGCTATAAATATTTTGGGGTAGAAAGTAGACAAACTATTTAGTATGCATCAGAGTGGCTGATTACAAAGAAGACACAGAATATTCATATATATGTATGTATATATATATGTGTGTGTGTTTATGTATATATGTATGTATGTATACACACACACTCGCATGCATATGGATATACATATACACGCACACAGGTGTATGTTTAATAACATATAAATATGCACACATACATATACAGACACCCACACCCACATGTATATGTATGTCCCGAGAAAGACTTGGAGATTACTGTCTTGATTTTGTGTCTTTTTTTTAAACGGGAGAAAATGTGGTAGATATGGGATCTAGGAAATGCTATTTGATGTAAATTAACAAAAATTCATGATACAGAGTTAACCATTGATATAGTCTGACAGTAAGAAGAATATGGTAAAAAAAGCAAAGGAAATCATAGGATGGCTGTGTGCTACTCTGACGCTGAATCAGTATTATCTTGGCTATCAGATAATGCAGTTATCATTAATTTTCACATTTGCATTTCAATCTTAGGAAGGAAATGACTCTTGCTGGATGAAGATAAGAGCTCTGTACTACTATAATGAACCATCATTTTATCCTGATGCTTTATATCCATATGAAAATGAGTCTGGGTGCTGATGTGTTGAGAAGGAATGTGCATGCAGGAATGGGTCATAGAAACATTATAACAATGTGTCAAGATTACTTAAGACTTCAGGGTACTTTTTTGAAAAAATAAGAAGCAGACTAAATACATCTTCTACATTGAAATAAATTAGTGTTTCTCAACCTCAGCCATTTTAAGATGTGTGGATTTCAACTTTTAGAATGCTTGCTGGAGAATTCTGGATGTTGAAGACTACATATCTCAAAATGGTAGAGGTTGGGACACTGAAGTAGTTGTTGAATAAATGAAAGTCAGGCTCCTCTGTTGCAAGATAAACTGGCATTTAGGATGGATGAAGATCTTCCTAAGCATCTAATTCCAGCTTCCATCACATAGATATGAAATATTCCAAGAACCCTGTGGGTAGTAATCAAGATACCATGCTTTTTAGTTTAATGGAAGCATGTCCATGCGGTATGTTACCTACAGATCTCAAAACAGAGTCTGTGAATATATCCCAGGGTGTGTTTCTTAACTTGGTTTCTTTTTTCAGTCTATAGCTAATTTCATATACTATAGGAGAAAGTATTTCAGGCAAAAAATGTACTTTGGGAATGCTATTTATAAAGATACGTCTACTTACAAACATCCACAATATTGACCTGACTTCATACAGTTCAGTTTAGCATGCAGATGTCAACCTTGGAACACAGAAAACTTAAGATATGACACTGAGATACATCTTTATGAGAATTCTGTCATGTTTCTGATTTAATGTAGAAATATCTGTTATATCTCAGAAGAGCCAGTTGTGAAGCCCTTTACTACATAGTATAAAGGAATAGGGTACTTCTCTGCACACTCCAATATCCTATTCTTATGCGGTCTCTATCCTTAAAATATGGAGGACAAAATAGCTGGGTCATAGGTAGCATTATAGTATGGTTGGAGGCAAAGCATGAGTACACTGAATTTCCTGGACAGATGCTTGTTAAATGTGGACAAAGGGTCACAGTCTATCCTACATAATTGCTTGGCTCATTGGCCTCAATAACATACGTGTGGCAATGCAGTATTAGTGCATATCCACAAGGGACAAACTGTCAGGAGGAAAATGAAAGCCCATTTTTAGACATGAAGATATTTAGAAGTTCAACGTCCTGTAGATTGTGCAATAAAGGATTTAGAGTTAGAAATTCTATTGGGAATCAACAGACATCTGCATTACAATACATTATTTCTTGTAGTTTCATGCACCAAGAGACCCAGAGAATCTGGCAGGAAGCTTTGCACTTTTCAGCTGTCTCCACTGTATTTTGGTCATAAAGGCAATCACATACTCCGGTAATTGCATAGGACTAGGAAACAATGTCAGCTTCTGGAAGCAGATGGGTTGAGAATCAAAAGGGGCATGTAATTGGTCCACAACCATTTTGCTCTTTGTTGTGTTTTTCTCATTAATTCTGCCAAGATTATTCCTGCATAGCAATAATTTTGAACTGTTGAAGGACGGGTCTGTTAATATACTGAACAAGTGTGCCCAACATGGAATCATTTTGGAGGAAAGCTACAGTCGAACAAGTGCCTGCAAACAAAGCGTGAGCTGGGAGAATACCAATTCTTGCTAAAGCTATTTTTCAGTTGATTTTAGTTCATGTTTCCTGTGCTTTTACACACAAAAGTAGTTTCTCTAACAAGATTTTTCCCCAGTTCATTGGAATTAGTTTTGCCCATTCTTTTCTTCAGTGTAACTATTAGATCAGTAGCAAAAAGATAAAATAATTTATATATGCAATCACCATGAATGTGCCAGAAATACTCAATTGTTAATAATTATATTAACATGTCATTAAAAAGTATTATTTTTCAATAAACACTGAAAACAAGTTCTATGAGGATGAAGGTGGTCTGCCTTCTCTTAGTCTAAGGGCAACCTCCTGATTTTCTTCCTGGCACCTGAGGACACCTGAGTGTGTTGGCCTCCATTATGAGAATTGTCCTGCAAAAGGAGGACGGACAAAGCAGGCATTGTATTTGGACTGCCTGAAATAAGTTTGTAGCATGACGTTCTTGAGGAACAGCCAAAAAATTAACCAATTGACCCGAACCAGATAGATCGTATGCCTGAATTCACTGAAATAACAGACATGTTGGTGATATCTCTATCTCTATCTCTATCTCTATTCTCTCTATCGCTATCTCTCTATCTCTATATATCTCTGTCTCTATCTCTATTTCTATATATCTTGCTGTAATGTGTTCTACATGGGTTTCCCTTGGAGACCACTTGGAAGCTATATCTGCAGGAGGTGACCAGTGAAGGAGTATGCAGTTGTATCCTCCTCTGGTTGCCAGTTGACGTCTAGGTGCAATTCAGAATTTTGACTGATTATCATATAGAAAGTCCAGCATTACATAGGACCTGCTTATTAGAGGGATTGCCTGTCTCCATATGTTTTTGCACATGTATTTAGGTCACCACAGCGAGCACACTCCAGATCTAGGAAGCAATGTCATCTTATGAGACCTAGGAAGCGTGCCTTCTTGGTGATGGTTCCTGCCCTGTGGAATTCATAGTCGCTTAGAGATTCATATTGTTCCCATCATTCTGATTTTCTGCAGTCTGTTTAAGAACTGGTTGTTCTTCCAAGCCCAGTGCTAGATTGGGAGTTGAGATACTTTGTTTGGTTATTAGCTATTGAGGGGTTTCTGTTCAGTCCCTGTCTTTTTTTTCTCTTCCTATTGATATGTTTGGTTTTTTTTTAATTTGTACCAGTAAACAAAGTCGCTATGGAGTCATGTGCTCTTGAAATTAAAGTAATAGAAACAAACACATGAGAAAGAATGTGGGTGCAAAACAGTCAGTTTAGCAATGAAAACTATACATCAACGTTCTTTCTTCTTTACTGATCAGCTGCCTGGAAGGAAGGATTTAACTTCTCATGTGTATGAATGTAAAAGTAATTCACTCTCAAAGTTCTTGTTAGCTTCTAAAATAGACTTTAAGATATAAACAACAATTTCTTGAGTTTACTTTGTGGTCTTTGAACACATTGTATTAAATAGCAATAGTAGTAGCACTTATACCACCACAAAGTGCTTTATAGCACTCTCTGGGCAGTTTACAACGTCTAGATCCTCGTTTTACTAATCTTGGAAGAATGGAACCCTGAGCTGAGCCCTGTCATAGTCACTCCAGACTACGGGCAGAGTTTGCTTGCAATACTGCAGGGGTGTCAAACTGGTGGCCCGTGGGCTGGATATATCACATGCAGGCCACGCCCACCCCAGCTCCATGAAGGGGAAAAATATCACAATACGTCATGTGACGGCAACGTGACACCATGAGTTTGACACCTGTGCAATACTGCATTCTAACCACTGTGCCAACAGGAATGTTAATATTAAAGAAATATATTTGGAGAATTTATAGTCCATCAAGAGAAAAAGGATGACAAATGTACAGTACTGTATATGAGGCAATGAAGAATGTGTATGAGAAAATGTAAATGAATGAATTACTATAATATATATATATATATATATATGTGCTTTTCATCTTATTAGTCCCTCCATGTGGGAATATGGAAGTGGAATGTATATACGTTCTGTGTCTGTGTGTGTGTGTGAGAGAGAGAGAGAGAGAGAAAATGATGGAGGTACAAGAAAAAAACCATCAACCCTAACCCCAACCATCACTTCTTTCTTACATTTTCATATCGTATGTTACCATTTATCTATTAATGCATGTTCACAAAATATATGTTTCAGTGAAAACCATCTCAGTAATGAAAGACTACACATGAACATCAGGATAATTCTATTTCCACCCAAGGTTTGTCTTCCCTTCTCCACAGTACAGAGGAAGTATTGTGGAAATCTAACTATTTCCTCCTTACAATCCCATTTAAATGTTCTGCTCTGCTATTACTTTTAATTTTGGGGTGAAGGGAAGAATTACATCTTTTTTTTTTTGCTTTGATTTATATGCCACCCTTCTCCGGAGACTCAGGGCGGCTTACAATGCGTTAAGCAATAGCC